>VZRE01009000.1:141547-206352 GCA_013396775.1 Cephalopterus ornatus | reverse complement strand
GACACTCTCCCCCAGCTTGGTGTCATCTGCAAATTTACTAATGGTGGACTCAATCCCTTCATCTAAATCATCGATAAAGATATTAAACAGGACTGGGCCCAACACTGATCCCTGGGGGACACCACTAGTGACCCGCTAGTGAATCCCTAGTGAACTAGTGAACTAGTGCTGCTGGATGCAGCACCGTTCCCCACCACTCTCTGGGCCCGGCCCTCCAGCCAGTTCTTAACCCAGCACAGAGTGCCCCTGTCCAAGCCATGGGCTACCAGCTTTCTCAGGACAATGCTATGGGAGATGGTGTGAAAGGCTTTGCTGAAGTCCAGATAGACCACATCCGCAGCCTTCCCCTCACCCACCCGGCAGGTCACCTGATCATCAAAGGAGATCAGGTTGGTCAGACAGGACCTGCCCTTCCTAAACCCGTGCTGGTTGGGTCTGATCCCTTGTCCATCTTGTAGGTGCTGTGTGATTGCAGCCAGGACGATCTTGCCAGGCATCGAGGTCAGGCTGACAGGCCTGTAGTTTCCAGGGTCCTCCACCCGGCCCTTTTTGTGGATTGGCATGACATCATCAGCCATGAATTACAGAGAGATGTCCGTTTTGTGAAATGTCAACTTATTGGCAATCATTTCCATCTTGGGATAAGGAGGGAAGAGCTAGAGAATAGCACTTTTCATAAAGCCCCCAGAAAGGAGGTTTTTTGCCTTTGATTCATTGGAGGTAGAAGAAGGATTAGATATAACTATCCCAGGTATAAATGCTTTATGGGAATTACAGTTCAAAAGCCTCCTACTCACATTTCCTTGAAACAGGCTATAGCTGAAGCATGTAAGAGTTCTGACCTGTCTGAAAATAGAAGGAAGTTCTAGTTGTTGTCAAGATGTAGCCCAGCCCAAAAGTGGAAGGAGAGTGAGAGGCCCTTCAACTGCAGTATCCATGAGTTAGATGAGCAATGAAATGAGACACCAGCCTGGTTTGGCCTAACAAGCTTCTGCCTGAAGACATCGTTGAGAATAACCTTGTTTTGCTTTTTTTGTCTGTAGAGTAAGTGAGACTTTGACTAAGATTGCCTTCTGGAAAAAAAAAAAAATATGGTTAATGGCTTGGCTTACATGCATGCAATGAATTCCGTCTAAGTACAATTATTTATATTATGTTACCACCTAAGTGTCCTGTTCTCTCATCTGTTTTACAGATCCTCCACAGAGAGTCCCACTAAATATTAAATATCTTTTTGCCAGGGACCGACCATGTTTTCAGTTTCCTTTGAATACAGATTTCCAAAGGAAGACCCTTTCTACTAAAGCACTACAATAAACTACAGAGTAAAGGCCTTGAAGCATTTACTAAAAATTCCACAGTCAGATATTGCCATTTTGACACTCCAAGACAAAAATCACAGTGGGCATCTGGTATGCTGTGTGCCCATCCTACTGAAATCTTTTTAAAGATCTAGTGAGTTACTCTGGTGCTTAAACAGAAAGGAAAAATTGGATTTGGGTTATTTACACAAAGCTCTTTTGAAAACTATCTTTACCATGCCTAAAGCACTCTAGAAACTTCAGAGCTATAAACAGAAGATGTTTCTGCCTCTGAGAGCTTGGTATGTAATGAAACATCTTGGTTCATATGATCCCAAGAAATTACTCGAGCTGTGAGAACTGGAAAGACTATTTACAGCAATACAGTGAAACAACAACATGGTGGTTTTGCATTTCTAAATTGAGTTGCATCCAATTCCTTTTAACTTTTGTTGGATTTCACTTCTTCAGGTAAAACTCACTTCTGCCATGTTGTATACAAGGGATGGCTTATGGGGGAATTTAAATTAGGAAAAGATTACGGCCCGTTGAAATGGAAGATATTCCCTATATCAGGAGCAACAGGGAGCGTTTAAGGAAAGAAACCAAACAAACACAAAACCCCCAAACTGATACAGAGTTGCTTTCTGAAGCCTAGCCTTGAAATTTTTGATTAAAGAACAGAATATTAAAAAAAAAATAAATTCCAGGGTAATGCTGTAACTCATTCTGTAGATGTGAACTTACTGGGGCATTTAGGGATACCCAAATGTTGGTAATGCTGGCATTTCCTGAATTCTGATGGCTGCAGGTTGAACAAAAACTCCTGTAGTGCAAGAATACATCCCAAATGCTGCCATGCAACGTGTTGGTGTGAATGGTGTGTAACTGGATGAGTTTACCAGATGTCTGGAAGTGTCACAAGCAACGGCAGTGTCCTGGTACTGCTCTGTGAGAGGCTCACTGGTACCAGCTTGTGCCCTGTGGGGCAGGGAAGCAGAGTGAGTTGTGTTAATTGTGGTGAAGCCTCACGAACTGGGCTGAACTTTTAGGGCCGCAGGTCTGAAACTTGAATTGCTTCTCAGGACTGCAGATATCTTTGGCTCATCACATTAGATATGTGTATAAATTATGTCAAGAAAGCCTGTAGTTATTCATTCTGGAGCTCCTAAAATGCTTTGATGTGCTTGGATTAGATGGTGAAGAAACTCTAGGTGAGCTGGCAATATCCCATAGAGGGCAGATATATGCATACAGTATGAATATAAATTCTCTTTGAGGCCCTTACAGAGAAGCAGGGATTCCATACAGATTTTTTTGGGTTTCTGTAGCAGGATCTGAAAAGTGGAGTGTACAGCAGAAAAAGACTGTGTATGGGGCGTCGCTTTGAAAGTTGCAGGTAAAAATCTGTATGTGCTTTTATGAAGAATGAATAAAGTACCATTTTGTACCTGGTGGAAACAGGCAGAGAAAGGTCATGGTACTGAGCATGGCATTTGTAGTGGCTTTGTTTGAAGGTAGCAATAAATGAATGGGACTTGAATGCCAATGATTTGTCCTGGGTCTGAGAGGACTGTAATGGAGTCCAGGTTCATGGCATGCCCTGCTCTCTGTGCATTGTGCTTTTTCTTACATCTATAAATTGCTCATATGTGAGACGTGTATATTTATAACACAGATAAATCAAAATTTACTTATTTATTTATTAATAGCAATAGGCTTATGTGAATGCTGGGCATTGAAGGATTGTGTGTGAAGGAGCACTAGTTAATATGTTTATTCTCTTCTAGATAACAACAGCAACAACCCCACAATGACTTTTATTAGGCCATGTTAATTTTCTTTCTGTTCTCAGAGCTATAGAGTTTTAGTGGTGCTTGTTTTTCTGTATGTTGTTCTATTGTTTTGGTTTTTGAGTTTTTTCCTTGTTTCTTTTAATTCTTTTTCTTGCAATGATTTCTGCCTCAGCTTCAAAAAGATAGAGAGAAATTCATCTTTTGTAATGACAATTAAACACAGTTTGAAAGATCATAGCCTGGATGTAATAGCCAGATTCTTGGAATTAATTAACTGAGGAATGAAGTGAATAATTCAAAACAAATAGCTTTCTTGAGAAATGGACCCTCCAGCGTTCTTAATATTTTCACTGGGCAGATCGTATTGTTGTCATAATTGTTTATAGAAGAGCAGATACCACTGGTTTCAGTTGAGGCTTTCTTTTAGAGTAAGCTCTTGTCAGAGCACCAAGAAATGTGAGTGTATTACATTTTTTCATGTGTTCCTTATTGATGAGTGTTTTGGTCCTGGTTTTTGACCTGTCCTCTTGAGTTTAGAGGGTTGGTTTGCTTGTCAAAACGTACATGTAGCTGTGTATTCAACATGATCTTGAACTCATTGAGGGGAGAGTGATGCTGGTCTAGGAGTGCAGTCCTAGACCAGCATCTCGAGAAAGCTCTGGCCTAAGTCTAGATCATCTATCCTGATATGTAAGGAGACTGCTTGTGTCAGAGAAGGACAAATCTCAGCTGTGATCTTCATCCCACATTTTAAGTGGTCTCTTAGAAGGAGTGTGTCACAGATAAGGAGGAAGACCTTTAGTTTCACAGTTTTGTAGAAATCCACATGTACAGTAGAGCTCTGATGTACATACAGTATTTCTGAGAAGCTGTGATAGAGAAACATTATGTATAACTTGAGTTCTCCAAGTGCTGGAACCATCTTCACCAGAAGCTCTGATTTGTTGTAGTCCAGAGATAGCAAACATGTATTTATAGCCCCTCCTTTATCACTTTGGAGGGGGATCCCCTAGAACACCTAGGATGCTGGAAAGCACCATACTGTAGTACTCTATGTGTGTAAGATATTAAAGTTCACATGTGAAAAGGAAAAAATAGAAGGCAAAAATGGAACTGCTGCTATTGCTGGCCAGAGACACGAAGCAGGCTGGTGGTGGGTGAGGATTAAAATTTGGCTCACTGGCAATTTCTTTCAATATTAGAGTCATGGACCACGTATTTTTCTTAAAATAGTTTTGATATTTACAGATATTTCTTGGTTTTATCCTAAACTGTACATTCTGTAGAATCTCTATAGCTTTTATTGAGCAATAATTCTTTGTGATTAGCTCATTAAATAGAGTCCTATGCTTTGAATGGTATAGAGGTATATATTTACACTCTTTGAAAACAGTTCTCGAATTTCATATGCTGCTGCTTCAAATTTTGTCAATTCTTTCTGTGGACACTTACCCTCTAAAGGATTTAGTTCCTAGTTCTTTGGGGAAGGCAGAAGGTGGTGAGAAAACATGTCAAAGACCTTTCTCCGAAAATTGGTAGGGCTATTTGTAGAGTTAACTGTTGCTCAGCTGTTGCTCAGCACTATCTAGGGATGTGGAATTGGAAGCAGGGGAGAAAATTACACACAACAGGGAATAAAAGGTCAAAATTTAAACTTTGAGTAACTAAGCATATATAAAAAGCTACAGCAAGATCCTGATATTTATGGTATGACAGTTCCATTGTAATCCTGGCAGAGACAAAAAAAGGGCAGTTGCATGTTATCTGTGCTTATAGCCAAGGAGTGTCATTTTACATTGCATGTCAGAGGCTGTTCATGTGCTGTGAGAATTAGTAGGGAGGTGGGGTGGGCAGTGAGTGGCAAAAGGTGCCAAGCACTCCGAGTTTCCACAGAACAAACTGCAAAATAATGTTTCTTCCTCCTAGCAGTTTAAAACCTAAAAGGACCCAGCATTTATCTGGCATATGTTATTTATAGTTAAGAGGGGGTTTGTGCCTTCCCCCAACTCTCTCTGGGCTGATTTCTGAAGCACTTGAAATCATTTAGGGGATGTGCAATGAGAGAGCTCCCAAATGAAAAAGAAAAACACTAAATGAGTATGTGTTAGCATGTAAAGAGACAGCAAGCAAGGATATTTTTGCCAGTGTATACATCCATGTATCACGCTTTTCAAAGCACTTATTTAATGACTAAATATTTAAAAAATGTGTATTTTTTTTCCTCTCATCACTTGCAGATTTTTACATGCTGTTTATTTAATATAAAGTCTTGACAACTTACCTAAATACTTTGGGAATATGTTTATGCTTATCTAAGCATAAATTCTGGGTTGTAGTAGTGAAAGGGCTAGATTTGAAATGACTAGTTACTTAAGAATGAGATGCTGCAAGTACCAACATCTAAGGTTGCAGAAAGTTAACCAGTGGGGCAAGATGGTTTCATTGCTTGCTATTTTGAATGTTTGGAATTCTTGTATGAGAAACAAAATCAGGTTCCAAATGAAAACAGGGGAAGGCAGAAATTTTATTTTTAGCCTACAAATTATTTGAGTCAGCATAGATTTGTCCAGAACAAAATGCCAACAAGTCAGTCCTATTTTTCAGCTTAGCAAGATCACCTAAACACCTAAAAGCAACAGAAGAGAATCTTGACTAAACAACAACCTTATTAATGGTAGAAAGTAAAGGGTAACTGCTTATTTGAAACAATAGTACAAACTTGACCAAGCTAGAAATTTGGGTAAATGCATTCAATTCTAACTTGGCATACATTCCCACTCTTTAAATTTAAAAGCAAGATAAGCTACAAAGTATTTTAAAGATAAGTACAGTAATTTAGTTTTGTTAGGGGGGAAAAAAGTAATTGTTCTGTAATGTCTGCAGGTGACTAATTATGTTGTGTTCCTGGAGGAACTGAATTACTTGTCTGCTTTGAAATTGGAAAGATAATAAAACCATTTAATGTTGTAAAACTTAAACTCTGAACATTATCTTTACCTACAATTGCTTCAAAGTTATAGAAACCTCAAGCTAGACACCTGAGCACTATCGTATAGTGATTTTTGCTTTGTGTTTTAAAAAAACAACAAACCCCAAACAAATTAAAAAAAAAATGCGAAAACACCTTTTCCACCTAATTACACTTGTGAAACATCACTTTCGAGATGTAACAGAGACAACGATTTATTTCTCTGCCATTTGTTCCCTGCACTAAATCTTCAGGTCTTTTAATAAAGGTGGGGAACAAAGGGTCAGGATGACTCAAAGAAATGGTAATGGGATACATGGAGCTCTTCACCTATAGGTCATTAGACCAAGTCCAGTGGGGATGAATGTTGCCTCAAACCTTTTCCACCCCTTTATTACTCTGTGTCTCGAAGGCATATAAGCTGAAGGATGTTTCTGCTTTCTAGTAAACTGGTGACCAGTGCTGCAAAGAGCTACTGCCCCTCTGATCCAGGTCAGTGGCAAGGGCAGGAGTATGGGACTTGCCTTCCATGTCTAGCTGCTTTGACAGGTGACCAAAACACGCTGATGAGAGCAGCAGTGAAACTTGCTTTATCGCTGCCTCAACTGAAGTGTTTTTCTTCTTGATCTATGAAAGATGTTAGTTCAGCCCTCTCGGCTCAGTAGTAACATGGTGGAAGAGAGAAGAAATAAAAATAGAAGTGGGATGTGTCTCGATCCCAGCTGATAGAGAAAAAGGTAAAAAATTAGGTGAGATATCTCTAGCATTTGTTTTTAGGAAATTCCCACAAACAGACCTATGAGTAGGTGTAGCCTCTGAGAATATGGTAGTGAAACCAGTGTACATGTAAGTGTGTAATTTTCAAGATTTACTACAAAAATATATAGAGCCTTGTAGAACCTGCTTCAGAGGAATTAAATTAACACAAGACTGTCTGGCCTTCTGTAAACTCTGACTCAAATGAAATAATGCACATAACTTTCAGCTATGATATTTGAGTGTCTAATACTTGGTTTATAAATGGTTGGAAGTATGTGGTCTTTTGTTTGTATTCAAAGGTGTTTTTGTCTCCCCTTTTTTTTAAGGGCCAAAAGTATACTCTATAGCTATTGAATAAAAGAATTCAAGAACAAATATAGAACTAGCAAAAGGACTGTCCATATGAAGATAAAACTGATAGTTTTGCATATTCTTATAACATGAATTTCATACTGTATCCTGCAAAAAAATCTGTTTTTCTAGCACTTTTCCTTTTGGACATTGGTAATTGTATATTCAACTGCCCTTGGGTCATCATGGAGTAAATGTCATGTAGATCCACTCTGTCCACTGAAGTAAGGTCTACCCCATTCTGATTTCTCTGTTACCATCTCTTATCTCTCACTAAAACTAGCACAGTAATACAAATGTAAACAATTCAGGCTTAGGGGTGGTGTACTTGTGTTTTACTTGTCTTTATCAGAAGAATACTTCAAATGAAACATTCTTCTGCGAGTGTTAACAAAGAAACCAAAACAATCTTGGTATGCCTAAACCTCCAAGGAATTCATAACTGAATGTGAATTTTATGTTAAAAGACCAGAAGCAACTCTTTAAACTTTCTGATGCTCGCAAAATGATACAGTAATTGAATTACAAAAGCATTTGTAGGGCTTTTTTTCACTCCTTTAAGTGATTATATTACATGTGCGTGACTGTGCCAAATCAAGGTCTATTTGGTGCAGTTTTCTGTCTTGCAAGAGCTGAAGGTGGGTGCTTAGGGAAGAATATAGGAAAGGGGTTGGCTTCTGATATTCTCCCTGAGCCACCAGCCAGGGACTTTCTGAGTCAGAGGGTAGTTTCTTTGTATTTAACAGCCTTTAATGCATTTTTCTTCCTTGGTCTTGTCCAGTTTATTTTTGAGACCACGTAAGCTTTTAATGTATCCCATAATCCTGTGGCATGGTGCATTGCAATAAAACCACATGCTGCATGTAGAACCTGCAACAACCCTGAGCCATGAGCAGCTTCACCTGGTTCTTGTATTAGGAGAGGCAGGGAAGGGTCAGTATGGGGCCATATCATTTCCATGTGCCATGGAATATATACAGACCTCACTTATAAACACCTCTCAAATGTTTGGGGCTTTGGGGGATTTTTTTTTTTTCCTCCAGGCTGAGGATTGGACTTTGCTCTTCTGATTCTGATTTTCTCAGGTTTTAAAAAAATTGAGTGACATCATTAAGCCTTTTTAAATGATTATTTTAGATGTGAGGCCTGGCAACAAGCAGCCCAAGGCCTGTGATCTAGGATTCCCCAAAGGACTTATTCAGTGGAAGGGTTGCATGTATCTATTTCTGCCTAAAGTCATGGCCCTAATATTTTGAAAATGTCTTCCATGAAAAATTACAACCTTTCTTTAGATGCCTAAAAGTGACTGTAAGAGATTCTGTTTCTGACAAATGCATTTCCGCTGGAAAATTACCTCTGGCCAGGGAAGGTTGAACAGCGATTCCACTGACTATAAAATAATTGGTAGGTCTCTTTTTACTGGTAACACTACCAAAGCTATCTATGTGTTTGGTTGTGTACTTCAGATAGTATTCCCCACTGGAAAAGGAATTTTTATCTTGATAACTTCTAGTAACATCCAGCAGCACCACCCCCCTTCAAGGCAGGTCCTGCTGGTGGTCAGGCAGGATTAAATGAGATTTAAGCAGCGAGGACTGACTTGCTATCCCTCAGCTGCCAAGCCTGCTCCCTGCACCCATGTCTCTGACTTTCCTCAGGAGAAGGGAGGCATTCAGACACACAACCTGGAAATCTCAGTCACACGTGGAGCTGGAGATACCCACTTACTGCAGATACCACTGGTACCTCCTGCAGCACACACTCCCCCCACCAGCAAGGACCCTGGAGTGTGCCTGCCTGGAAGGAAGGAGTTGTTAGAGCCTGAGTTGAATTGTCCTTACAGTGTCAAGGACTTGCCATCTGTTTAGTGTTTATTCTGCTGGTGGATTTTCAGTCTCACTCTTAAGGTTGCTAATGATTGATTAATCCAGCTCAGTGTGGACAGAGCACACCAGGCAGTTATAAACTAATTGCAACAATTTCTCTGATGCTACCTTTCACAAAATGTACTGTCTGGGGCATAGATGAACAGCAGCGGCTTCATTTCTAGTCTTGACCCTGAGCTAATTAGGACAGATCCTGCTCCCTTCCATCCAGTGAGATGGAAGAAGAGAATTTAGAAAAGGTTTTTGAAAGAAAAGTTCTGCCCTGGTGTGGCGGGGGTTGTTTTTGTTGGTGGTGGTGGGGTTTTTTTTTTTTCAGTTTGTTTTTCTGTTTTGTTTGGTTGATTTTTTTTAATATTTTTTTTTTAATTGTAAAGGAAAACATATTATGAGACCTTCTGTAAACTCACTGCCATCTGTATCCATGAGGGATTAATCAGAGGTATGAGAGCCTGCATACTGGTTCTTGAGATGAATATATTGTGTTTGACAGTGTAGATGTGTTTGATAATGAATTTTCTTCTGAGGTTGGCTTGGTTTTGAGTACTGTTATCTGTTGTGTGGTTTGGCTTTTTTGTTTGTTGTTGTGTTGCGGTTTTGTTTGTTTTTTGTTTGGCTCTTTTTCTGTGTGTTTTGTTTTTTGTTTTTGTTTGTTTTTATTTTTTTGGGGGGGTTGTTGGTTTGGTTTGGTTTGGATTGGTTTGGTTTAGTTTTTTTAAGGAGAAAAATTTGGGGTGGTCAGATGCCATTATGCCTTTACAGTCTGTTATATTCCGTAATACAATGTACAGCTGGTTTCAAACCAGCAATGCATGCTTATTATGATGGCTGCCTGATTTCTAAGTCAGGAGAAGAAGACCTAGACAGAAAAAAAAAAACCAAAAACCTGGAATGGAACTCAGGCTGCACAGCTTTCCGCAAGGGTATTCTGGAAGAATGGGTCAGTTCTGCCTGTGTGCCTTTATATCTTCCTGCTATATCTTGCTGTTACGCATGTAGATTGTGCATTCTTATCAGAACTGATAATTTCCAACACGTGGATTTGTTGAGATTGTGCAGAGGCAACCTTCAATAGTGCACTGACCATAATAATGGCCATGGATTCCTATTAGAGTCCTAATGATCAACATTAAAGTCCCTCGCATTCTGGCCACAAAAAAAAAAAAAAAAAGAGATCATTAGCTAGGGAAGTGGGAATGGTGTGGAGGCAAGATTTTGCAGTTCTGTCGTCAGCAAATCTGACTAGAGAAACTCTTAGCAAACAGAAGTCAATTTGCCCTTCCAGCTGTATGCATCCATTTATCCAAACCACTTGGTGTTTGCTCCATGAACATCTGGAAGGAAGATGAGGGTGGATGTGGGGAGGAATGCTTTCAAGAGAAACAATCAACGCTAGAACAGAAATCAGAGCTTTTGCATTTAAAGCAGTTCTTCTCTGAAACTGTAGACTAATGTGATTCTAGGCTGCTCAGATTCTAATGTTAACATGTCTCTAGGTTTTGATGCCTGTTAACATAAATATTAATGACAATTTCATTAAAACTTGATTTCATACAAAAGTGGATTATTCTTTTTATTCGTTCCCTTGTGCTTTCATTCTCTGTTCAACAGATGCATCATCCAAAACTGCCATGTATGACAACTACTTTATTACATGCACCGAAAAACAAAACATTTGTCAGATTACAGGCATTTGCATAGAGTGAGATTAAGGTGAACTCACATTTGTTGTGATGACTATCGATCATCCTGCAGAACGGGGTAAGAGTACAACAGGAGAAACTGGAGGACAAAGCTGAAGGACAACTAGTATGGCAGGTGAACAGAAGATTACTGTATTTCTAGTAAAAAATTCTTCCTTTTGTTCCTCCCTTTTTTAGTGTTTATTGCTCTATGTTGCTTTTCCTCAACCATATATGTCATGGCAAAAAGTAAAATTCATTTCCAGCTAGATGTTTAATATTAGGTTTACAGCATGGGTTTTGTGTTATGTATATTGTTTGTGTTTATGTAGCATTTGTTGATGGGCAAACTAGTATTCTTTACTTTCTCTAATAGCTTTACCGTAAATGAGTCCTTTACAGAAAACACATAAATAGTGTGATTCCCAGCATTATGATGTCATAGCACCTATAAATACTCAAAGTACAGAAATGCATCCTTCTAAATGGAGAGTTTATAGTACTCTTGTGGATACCTTCCAGCCCGAGGATGAGCAGCTCATAATTCTTTTTTGACAGAATAAATAGGAAATCCGTGAAATCCAAATTAAGTTCTGTAGAAAGACCCAGGCACCCAGATCCGTATGCCATACTTTGCCTTGTACAGGTTTGAAGCCTTAGCAGACTTAATTGCTATGCCCTGGGGAATCTTCAAAACTACTGTTGGCAGATACAAGTGATATTAACAAGACAAATATGTCTCAGTATATTTACCAGGTGAATGCTGCTGTTTCAAAAGCAGTAAATTATTGTATTTATTAATCTGTGATGCTTCCATGGGAACAAAAGTCAAGCTGTATTTTGAAATTTATTATTTTAATTTTTTTCAATTTGAGGGATGGTTAAGGATAGGGAAATGGGAGGAAAGAAGCAGTTTGGATGGTGCTATGGCAGCAGTCAAGTTGCATAGTTTACCATTAACTATGTTTCAACAGCAACATTTAAAATCACAAAATTTTCATTCTGTGTATGCAAGTGATTTGTAACGCCATATACCCTATGTGATAGCATATGTAGTCTCCAAATGTTTCATCTAGGCATTCTGTTTTTTAAATCACTGCAATATGTTGAGCAAGCAAAGAACTTACCATATAACTTGATTTAGCGTGTGTTTGTTTATATTTCCAAAATGTTAAATATCCTATCTCCTTTCTCTCATCTGCACTTCTTTTTCTCCCTGTTTCCTCTCCCCTCTTCCCCAAGACCTTATTAACCAACACTTAAATTGTGTTCCTATGTGTTCTGACTTTAATAGTATTTAGGTTAAGGTAACTAAATCAACCATACATATTCAGCATAAAATCTTCAACCTAAAGCTCTTCATGAGAATGAAACAATATCTTTCTCCTTTCCCCTCCAACCAACCCTCATGCTTTTTAAGCCTAAGCTTCCTTTGAGGATGATCAGGCATAGTCCTGCATGGAGGCTGTGTGGGTGATATGACCACTGATGTACTAATTCTGTTTTTTCTTAATTTCTCTCTCAGCTGGAAAAAAACCCTAAAAGTTGTATATAATTTTGAAACATTTTATGGAATTCAGGAATTTATGGCTGTGAGCTTCTATTTTTCCCATAATGTCCAGACAAAAACTAAAATATCAAAATCAAAGCCACACTTATTAGCAAATTCCAGAGTTAAATTTTAAAAATTAATCAGGTCTCCTTGTACAATATCTTACAAGGTAGGTGGGATTGTATAGCATGTTTAATTTTTCATCTGCGAAGCGCCACCTTGTTTGCCAGATGTGCAGTGCTTGCTTGATGAGCAGCAGCTTTGTTTTTTCCCCATCCTTCAGTACAGGTGTCTAAACCTCACCCGTTACATGCTATTTAAAATTGACTTGGGAGACAGCATTATTTGGTTTAGTGCTTTTTCTAGTATCTACTTACAAAAACATGCTTATTTTCAGAAAAATGTTGTGAACTGAGGTGCAAGGTCTTGCACTTGGATCAAGGCAAGCCCAAGCACAAGTAACAGGCTGGGCAGAGAATGGATTTAGAGCAGCCACGAGGAGAAGGACTTGGGAGGACTGGTAGACAAGAGGCTCAACATGACCCAGCAATGTGCACTTGCAGCCCAGAAAGCTAAGTGTGCCCTGGGCTGCACCAAAAGCAGCGTGGCCAGCAGGGCGAGGGAGATGAATATTACCCTCTGCTTGCTCTCGTGGCACCCCACCTGGTCTCATGTCCAGCTCTGGGCCCCACTAACATAAGAAGGACATGGACCTGTTGGAGCAAGTCCAGAGGGGGCCCACAAATGTGATCAGAGGACTGGAGCACCTCTCCTAAGAAGACAGGCTGAAAGAGTTGGGGTTGTTCAGAAGAGAAGGCTCCAGGAAGACCTTATAGCACCTTCCAGTACCTTAAGGGGGCCTACAAGACAGCTGGAGAGGGAGCTTTGATAAGGGTATAGAGTGATAAGACAAGGGATAATAGCTTCAAACAGGAAGAAAGGAAGTTTAGATTAGAAATTAGGAAGAAATTTTTTACTATTACAGTGGTGAGACACTGGAACAGGTTGGTGACAGAAATTGTGGATGCCCCGCTCCCAGAAGAATACCTAGGCCAGGTTGGATTGGGGCTTTGAGCAACCTCGTCTAGCAGAACATGTCCCTGTATATGGCAGGGGAATTGGAACAAGATGATCTTTGAGTGTCCTTCCAACCCAGGCCAGTCTATGAGTCTATACTACTGGATATAATGTATGAAATTACCTCCTGTTTTGTAATACCTATGCAATTTGGGGGTTTTATCTTCTTTTTTAACATACTTAGCATTAGTTAACACTGTACATAGACGATATAACACTTATATTTTAAATATAGAAACATGATTCTCATCGAGCAGTTTGCAGAGTACAAGCACAATTTCCAGCTGCAGCTATGAGGGCTCAGCACTTCTTCAAATCTTGTTTCAAGAGAAACATGAAAATGGGGAACATATGATGAGTAAAGAACAGTAAAACACTCAACTAGTTCAGTAACTTGCCTTGCTTGAGATAGGAACAGTAGTTCTAACAGAGTAAGAACACTGTTATTTGTTTCTACTTACTTCTTCCTCCCTAAATTTTTCTCTCCCTTTCCCTCCATCCCTTCTGGTCACTGAATAATGGGGAAACTCCAGGCAACTTTCATACTAAATGTGGAGTGGTGAAAGCTCAGTGAGCAGAGTCCTGGCCTCCGCTTCTTATCATATTCATGATTCTTGGGTATGATTCATCATACGCATTGGTCCTTGCTTGCACCTTACTTGTTGGGAATTTGTTGTTTTTCTGATGTGTCAGTTTATTTTCCTCTTCAATCTTCTTACCACTCTGTTAGCCTTACTATGTTTCCCTTGTTCAGCCTGTTCCTGCTCTGGATGCCTGTTTTTTTTCTGACACAGCTGCAATTACGGAAAGAACATCTTTTTCAGTTCTGTGGAAAATTTCAGCACAACTGTGCAGCATTTTCAGCTACCTCAAGACTACTATTATTCAAGAGAACATTACAAATAAAAGTCTTATAGTAGTGTAGTGATGGAGACAGTGTAATTGCAGGAATAAAAATCAACATAGAACTTGTCTCAGTGTCAGTGACAGGATGCCTGTGTTTGATAGTGGATTTCCAAATACTTCTGGTTTTTGCTACACTTGTGCTCTCTTGGCATGCGTGTTTTGAGCAGGAAAGAAGCTTGAGGAATTTTTAAAAACTTTCCCTTTTATGGAAATGGGCAAGCCTTCAGATTTCTGTGTAAACAAAACAGTATTAGGCGAATGCTGCTGGCAAAGCCTGGAAAAACACAGTGTGTTTATTGTTCAGGATAGAAGAATATTCTGTTGGTGTGATTGGTAGGAGTCTCGAGGAGGGATAAAAGCTTTAAGAGAGTGTTATCTCACATGGTAATGCTTTGAAGATATCTGCCCTTCGTGAGATCAAGTGCTTTCTGAAGACAAAGAATTTGTGGCTCAGAAATGTTTTCAGGAGCCTTAGGGATAAACGATTTCTGTCAGAGATGATTTAGCAGAATCCGGAGGGGAAGTGATTCCATCTGATGCACCATAATCAGCATCCCAGACACCCCCTTAATTTCTTTGAGGAATTCTAACAGGGCAGTCCCTGGGGACTGCCTTCCTGCCAGCTCTACCCACAGACACCCAGCTGAAACACTGCATATGGCTGCCTGTTTACTGCAGTGCAAATCTAGAACATCTGCTTTAGAACCGCACAGATGTACCTGGTAGCAGATGGGCTTAAATGGAACTTTCATGGAGTTATCTGGTGAAACAGTCATCTCTTTCTGTTCTTATGGCTACTTTCTGGTAAATTGAAATAAAGCGTAAAAACTGCAAAAGAGCATATAAAAAGTGTGAACTGCTCAGATTTCTTTTTCTGACAACCACCTGATATTTTCTTTCCTTTCTAAGATAACCATAGTTAACTAGTAGATGCCAAATATATAATTTTTAAAGTCTTTCTTATAACCACTGAATTTCTGCTGTGCAGAACTCATTCTACATAGCTGTTACCATCTGGTGGTCATGCTTGCTCATACCATCTGTCATTGAAACATCAAGTTAAATGTCAGATATATCTTAGAATCAGCTCTGCAGCTGCCCATTTTGAAGACCTCCATCTTTCATACTGCTTTATATCCATTGTCTATGTATCTTGGAAGTCACATACTTCTACTTGATGCCTTTGACAGAGACTTTACAATAGCCCAGTAAGAAACTGCAAAAGTGCATAACCTTGACTGCGTAAGGGACGCTGTAGCCAGCAGAACCACATGGAGATGAAAGAAACTGTGTGGGCACACATAATCTCAGCTATAATTCTTTTTTAAAAATGAATTTCTGATTTCCAAAATCACCTTTTTTGTGGGGTTATTTCCCCCCCCCACCCCGTGTGTCATTTTGACTGTGATGATATTGTTGCACATACTCTTTCTGCATTTCCACTAGTATGCTTTAGCACACTGTAACCTTGCCTTTAATATTGAAACCTTGCCCAAGTTTAACATTGCTTGCCCTCTGACCACAGCTGAAGGGCAGGAACTGCCTCCCCTTACATCTGGTAAGAATTTAGCCTATTTTTCTCACAAAACACGGTGGAGACACTGGGAATCTTGATTTTCAGCTTTAACAACACTTGTTCAGCCATACCTTCTTGACCTGGTGATTAGCCTGACTACAGCATTCAGCCTTTAACTTCTTTTTGCATCCCACAGTTCTTACAAGAAGCATCTTTTCTGCCTCCTCTTGCTGCGTAGGGATCAAAAGACCCAGACTGAGGTGCACCTGGCTGTTGTCATAGAGCTAGTATGAGCACTGCATGAGACCTCGGAGTGCTTGTGAAAGGAGAAGTGAAGAACTGGACCAATACAGCAACATAAAGGCATGAAGCCTAAGATAATATCTACTTCAGCATTCTTAGAGCAGTGGGACCAACTTAGGCCACTCCTGAAATGTTTGGGTGAATGGTATGGACAGATCTAGTTGTGGATGTTTTGGGCAGGGAGATAGGCCACATTGTGTGGTTACAGGTGTTTTTATAAAAGATGCAAAAGGAAATGTATGACTGTACTCTAATCCCTTTTTCAGATTTTTCTGACTCAGTAGCCACCTAGTCTATGGTGTTGAAAGTTCAGATTTTCATTTGTTTTGTTGAGAAGAGGGAGGTAATTCTAACCATATAATTGATAGCATTGTGTGCTCGCTTTGTATACACAGTGCCCATAGATCTGGGCTTCTGATAAGTCTGGCAACTGTACTCAAAACTTACCACTTCCACTGCAGTCAGACATAGCAGGTTATGTGCTTAGGTGCAAATTAAAGGTCTTGGGTTACTGCCAGATGATTTGAAAATATTCTATGTCTTCCACTGAAAGAAGATTGTGAAATA
Source organism: Cephalopterus ornatus (assembly GCA_013396775.1). Classification (NCBI taxonomy): domain Eukaryota; kingdom Metazoa; phylum Chordata; class Aves; order Passeriformes; family Cotingidae; genus Cephalopterus; species Cephalopterus ornatus. Next base: position 189,691 of record VZRE01009000.1, on the reverse strand, counting down.
GTTCATGGAAACTTTTACTTAAGCTTTAAAGATTTATCATCTTGCTTATCATGCATGGTTAAAAACAGTGAACCTTCAACAAGGCCTTTTAGCTTGGATTGCAGTCGTTTCCTTTTGTGAAGATCAATCCTAAATGTCCTACATGGGTTCTGTATTTTGTAACATTTTGCACACCCTTATTTTATTCTGCTTCACTGATAAGTAGTTCTCTGAATTGAACTGAGATAACACTAGGTTTGTGTGGAATAAACACCATTTTCAAATAGGAAAGGAAGAATAATTGAAAGAGATGTTCGCTGACATTTTCATATCAAAGTAATACTTTTTGACTGTGCCAGCAAATATTATTTTCCAACTCTGTCAAACAATGCCTTTAATGTAGCAATGAACTAACTATAAATCCTAGGTTGATAACTACAGTCTTGTTTTTCTTGCCTCTGTCTCTGATGAGTCCAGTTAACAGTTTCCTTGGTCCCACATGCTCCTGTTGAAAGAGCATGTGTTTTTTGAGGCCTTATCACTTTGCAGACTGGCAGAAAGTATCTGAGCTTATCTGTGCTCTCCAGTGGCTCCATGTACCAGCACATTGTGTTGGGTGTTTTCAGGTTGTCTACTTTGGCACCCATCTGCAGCTGGGTGGTTCTCCCTACAGTTGGCAGTACATAGTACAGAGCCATCTCTTTCTGCTCTTCCTCTTTTGTCTGAATTTCTGGTTTTCTTGCTTGGGTGCCTGCATCAGGTCTTGTGTAGCTGAGCTACCCTTGCATGGATCCTGCCATGGAGAGCTGAGCTGTACCTCTGCTCTGGCATCTGCACTTCTGCCTAGCCTGTGGGTCTGTGCATTGCAAATAAAGCTGCAGCTTTTTGTCCTCTTAGTTTTTTTAATTTTTTTTTAATCTCTTTTTTTTTCTCCCTCAACAAACCCGTAGATACAACTGTACTTAGGCAAATGAGCACAGATGGGGTATATTTCTACTTCCTCTTGAATCTGTATGGCCTATGTCTCAGGTCTTTCACCAGAATACTCTCTTTTTCTTTTCCAACCCATTGTATATAGCCTGCATAAAATGCCCATCTTGAAAATATTTTCTCAGCTCTCACCACTGTTGAAAAGCTCCTACCATTTCTCACCTACATGAATAGGATGCTGTTTCTAGACAGTTTTTACCCCCACACACCCCTTGCTTTCATTGTTTTTCCCAACTTTGTTCTCTGAAGTACCATGTGAGAAAACAGAATTAGAGATAAGAAAAAGATATTTTTTTGACCTAAAACATTGCTTCCTATGGTATTTTTTTTACTACTTCATCGAGTCTTGTTCTAAAACATCTCATATGATAGGATACCTTCTAGAGACAATCCTGTGGTCTAATTTATCTTGTTTTTTCCCTGATGTTCAGCCTCAATGGTCCATTTTTTTACATTACTTCCCATTACTTACAGTTATATGCTCTTAGACCATTCAAACACTTTTGCATTATCTTGTTGCTTTCTACAGCTCCTGTGCCTTTTCAAGTACTCCTGTTGGGGTTTTTTATGCCTGATTCATTAGGGCTCTGTCAAGTTGCATATTGTTGGGGTAAAATTTGCCTCCAAGTTGGTAATTTGGTACAGAGGTATAATAGAGCAAAACTAAAATGAGGCAGTGTGCAGGTTTGGGCTTTTAACTTTTTGAATACCTGTGTTCATTTCTATGTACTCTGTGAGCTTTTTTCCTGTTGGATTTAGTGAGTTCCCTGCCACAATAATAGCCGTTTTTTTCTCTTACGCCCAGCATCCTGCACTAAGGTACAAAGTGGATTTCACAGACCTTCCAATTTCTTGTGGCCACGAACCTGCTTATTTTAAAAGTGGACTAATCTCAACAATTTACTAGTAACCTTCAGTCTGCAGAGTTAGAATAATTGCTTCTAAATATATTTAGAATAAAAACTAAAATCCTGCTTAAATGACAGCCTGAAATATTCCAGCTAAGTGATAAGCATGTTTGTCTTCAGAACTATTAGCATTTATTTTTTTCAGCAGGCTTTTCTATCTTCAGATTTTTATCAGTTTAAATAACCACATTCTTAATGTTCATGTGCTAGCAAGCGGAATTTGGCTTCTACTCCATCTTTCATATTCTCTGCTTTTAATTAATTTATTTATGTGCATATCTATTCTAAAGACAAAGTCATCAATCGCAGACTACTGGAGCCTTTGAAACGTTTAAAATTATAGTGACATCAAAGATGGAACTAGAAAACATTATGTTGCAATTTTAACTGCCAGCTTGGTCTGTACCAAGGTAGTATATAGTCTTGTCTCAAAATCCAGGGCAAAGAGAGAATTTGATAAGGTGGAAATAGAGGGATTTTGAATAATTTCCCAATTTGACCTAGGAGTCATTACAGTCCCTGATACTTTACAAACTTTGCTGGTCCTATTGGTCCTTTATTTTTAGAAATAAAAAGGGCAAGGTGCAGGTATTGTTGCAGTAGACTGGCAGATGAGGGAAGGAAAGAAAGCTGCTAACCTCCATTCATATTTGCTTTCTTGGTAAATTTGAGTGGCAACCTCTGTTAAAGCAGCCTTCCAATTTCAGCATAATTGAATTGATGCAGACATTATGGCAGAGTAATATGCAGATGTAGAGGATGTTTGCAGTTTTTTGGCCACCCAAAGACCATAGGGAGAAGGATCACTGGTGGTATTGCTGTAGAATGATCCACTGTTTCTTACAACTACAGATAAGAATCTAGAAAACATAAGGATGCACTGGTGCCTCCATCTGTGTAAAAGTAACATAATCCTTGTTGCATCTTTCCAGCTAATTGTCAGTCTGGCACCAGATTGGTTAAGTGGTTTAATATCGGGCAGGAAAAAATTGGCTGTGTGTGGAGAGCACACTGAGAAGATCAGAGTGCAGTGGACCACTTGGAAAGGAAAGGATGTATCACTATGTATTAGATTAAGATAGTGTTGTGCTTACTTTCATTTTAACTTTTTTTTTTTTTTTTTAACTCCGAGAGAAACTCTGTGTATGATACCTGATATGAAACAGAAGATCAGGAACTACTTTGAGGAGTGTCTGGTGTTCAACCCAAATAGTCTCATGAGAAATGGAATATTAGATTCTGCGTGTCATTTGTCACCATCTGGAGATGAGTATACTGTGGGGATCTTACAGCTGCCTTGGTGGGAATCTCACGAGGAACCTTCATGTTCCCCACTAACACAGGACTTTGTCTATGACAAAGATCTTTTCCATAAGTTTGAGTCACAAGTTATGGCACAAACATGTCTGGTGTGTCTCCAAGGGACACAGTCTCCCTGCCTGTACACATCCTTTACATGCAAAGACAAAGTCCTCTCTGCTCCAGATTTTTCCTCTGGAGTGTGTCTGTGGCCATGGAATATTCTTCTCTTGAGGGTAGTAGTATACTGCAACTCAGTATATCATATCATTAGCTTTTCAAATACAATGTACCAAAGCCTAAAGACGTAGGAGGATCTCTTTTTAGTAGCATGTGGCTTTTGGTAATGTGCTGCCTTTTTTATCTCTTCTCGTATGTTTAGAGGGGTGGATTCCTATGTGTGTGCAGGGTGGGTTTCTTTTTTAGGTGGTTTTTTTGAAGGGGTTGCGTTTTAGTTGTCAGTTTTTCCTCACCCTGTTTGGAAAGTTCCAAGCAATTTCCTATGTTGGCAAGAAATAAGAGAGAGGTCATGATTTATGATGCATCCAGACTTCCATCTTTCACCTGCATGTAATAAGCCTCCCTCTAAACATAAGAAAAGAGATAAAAAAGGTAGCACATTACCAAAAGCCACATACTACAGAACAGCTACTGATGGTGGGAGTTCTCCTGCCTTGGTACTTCGGAACTTAAGGTTCTTACTTTTGTCCATAAAATAACAGAACGAAAGATCTGAGTAATCTTGCATGAGTGGTGTATAAAATTTTTCAGCATTCTGAGTATATCATCCTTTGGGAAGAATCTCATGGCATAAAAACAAATCTCTGACATACTTAAAAGGTCTGAAACTGGATAGCACTTAGCGAGTCAGTTAATCATTCGCAGATATATTAATGTCTGCTTTGATCCTCTGGGAATTTCAGTAAGATACATGGGTCGTGTACAATGCATTCAAAAGTACTGAAAGCTGTATTTGTCCGTCTCCTTGTCTTTAAGAGGCAAAATGTAGCAGAAAGCACAAAATTCAGAGTAACCCTGTCTGCTGGTAAGAAAAATGTTAATCATTATGAGAAACTGTCTACAATTGGAGTGGGACTATATCCAGATGTGTTTATTTTACCCTTTCAATTTTGTCAAAGGAGAGGGAAGGTGAGGAAGTGTTGAGGGTTCCCAAGCAGAAAAGACAGCATCTGTGTGTGTAACGTCATGCTTACTGGGGGTCTGTTTTGGAGATGTGTCTAAGAAGAAGTTACAAAATTCTATCTACAGTTCATCTCTACCAAAGTAAAAATCTCATTCTAGGCACTCTTTTCAACCTTTGGTCGGTGTTAAAGGCTTCATGAGAAGACTAAAGAGAAACAGAGGCAGGTAACAGAAGTAAAAAATCTGTGCTTTAGAATGTGAATATTTAAATTTTCCGAAGCCAGTAGCGTCAGTTGGTTTCACGTGAGAAAGGTAAGGGTATTTTACAAGGGAAAGTCAACAAAACTGAAATGAACTGGACTTAGAGTTCTCGTTTGCCATGTTGGATATGGCTTTAGTAGAAGGTATGTGGTGGGAATTTGTGTTAAAGAAGGGAAATTGCATTTTTTGCTTTCCAAAGCTCCTCCTTCAGCTTTGGAAAACTCTAGTAAATCAAAAATGAATACTGCAGGGAGAGCTGATGTAAATGATTAGCATTACTTGCAAAGGAAATGTACCTAAATTAGTGTTATTTGTAAAGAAGGCGTTATTCAACCTGAAAATAGGTTAAGAGAAGCAAGTTAATGACACTCTGTATTACAGAAGCCTGATAAGATACTGCAGAACAGTGTCTAGAGCAGGGAGCATGTCTATCCTCACAGTCTGCACATCATTTAGCACACATATTGTGATAATTAATCACTCAGTAGAAGACAACAAGATGGGATTTAAACATGCATTTCATAAACAGATTTTATTTTCAGAAGGATGACCCAGATCTACATTACTGTGAATCAGAGTAATTTCCCTTACTTAAGAGAAACTGAGCACTTTTATGCCAATTGAAAGCTTCATACCATAGGACCGAGTGATGATGTAGAATTTTTGGTTGTTATTGTTTGTTGGTTTTTTATTTTTTCTTTTTTTGTTGAGAAATACAAGTAAGACGAATGGAAAATGTGGAAGTGGGAATAATTCTGATATGAGGTTCTCCCTGATCCAGCACTGAAACAGGCCCTGAAACCAGCTCCCTGTTGATACAGCTCTTTCTGTGTTTGTAGGCACTGACGCTGTGTTGATACCTGTACAAGCATTTTTAGGTATGTTCAACGAAAGGCTACTTCAGGATTAATGGAAAATTCTTTTGCTTTTTAGCCCATGCAGCTGCAGCGTTAACAGATCAGAAGCATGCTTGTCCCCCAAAATCTGACATCCAGAACTACTTGAGTTTGTGTATAGCAGTCTCAAGCAGACAGTGAGTGGTTCCAGCACAGTTTGTGAGACCAGCTTTGATGTGCCTCATTCAGTACAGCACAGCATTATCTTTCTTGAGAAACCCTGAACTCAGTCCAGCTTTTACTTAACTGTTCTTTGATGTGTTTTGGTGTGTTTTTTTTTTTCCCAAATTCTGTGATTTCTGAAACATAGTGACCTCTCATTACATAATAAAAAAGAAATCCCCTATATCCCCATCTCGCATACAGTTCTTTCATTTGAGCTTGAAGACTGCCTCATGCACTTCAGTAAAAAATCTGATAGGAATATTCCTCCTATCTTCTAGAAGTCGGTTCATATCACTTGAATCTATATTTTTTGCATAGCAGACATGCAGAAAGTTCTGGTTATTCAGTTCTGAAAAGCTGCCTGCTTTCAGAGACTGTTAAAAAGGACATTTCAGAACCGCCAAGAGCCACAAACCTGGTGGTTGCTGTGCATGTTACTAAGGTGCTGCAGAAGTGCAGGTTTCACTCTTACACACACAACAACGATATCTTTAAGTAGCTCAGGTCAGGGAGGACTTTTTTGTTTTGTTTTGTTTGTTTTTTTTTTGTTAGTTGTGTGCATATAATAGGAACTTCACAAATTGAAAAAGAAATCTGACTTACTGGGAGACATGGAAAATACACAGAATACTGTAAAGCATCCACTCACTAAGCTTTTCTTTCCAGAAAATAGATGGCAACAATACTCTGCATTTTTTAAGTTGGACATCAGACTCAAGGCAATATAAACTCATTAAATTAAATATGATGCTGACTTTAGTGTTTGTATAATAACATGGATTGCTTGGAAGAAAACTTTCTGAATTTAGCACCTGAAAGAGTACAAGCTTTTAGACAATGTTGGTTCTGCAGGCTCCTCAGAAATTTTCTGGAGAGGAGAGGAACCTTTCAAAAATTTTACAAGTTGAGCATATAGGAACTAAATTTTATTAGTTATTTTTCAAATGGAAAAACAAAGTGTACTCTTCTCATTAGACATCAGTTTAAACCCCTTTCCTTATTTAGCCAGCTATGCAAAACTGTGCAGGTCCACAGGGTTGGAGCAATAAATTCTTCTGTTTGTATATATTCTGTGAATTTATATATCAAAGAAACATAAGTATTTCTTTAATTATTTAATTTTTTTTTTATTTCTGCTTCTCTTGAAAACTCAAGATATTGCCAACTGAGTCACAGACTATAAATGTACTTGGTTTGTATGCTTCTTGGTGATTAAAAGGAGTTAGGTAGAAAATACTCAGAATTTCTACAAGACTAGTGTTGTCAATTCTTGATTTTCATGCTTTCTCAGGTTTTCTGCCAATGTTGTGGTGTGTTTTGATTCATGTAAGTTTTTACTCACAGTTTTTACTTGGATTTTGAGTTTGGTTCTTTAAATTTTCTACCAAAATCCAGAGTTTTGGCATAGATCTGTGACACATTTACTGTTCAAAACTTAATTCATTTTTGGATGATGCATCTGTGCTGAAATTTTCAACAGTGCCACCTGAGCTTTGTGATTGGGAAAAGTAAGCTGAAGCCATAAAAACACCTCTGAAACAAAGGACAATGCGACAGATTCTTCACCTCTCAGTCCTTGAGTGTGGCTTCAGCGAGTGGCCATGTCATGCAAAGGTGTGCCAACTGCCTGTCGGTGTGGCTAATCTCTATTCCATCTTACTTTGAGCACTGATAACAAAGGAGAAGGTAGTAAGCATGAAAGACCGATGCACAAGGATATGACTGGGACATAAATACTTAACTCTGAATCTGTAAATATTCATGAAGAACATATTGGGCATTTATAGGTTTCCCCCAGAGGCAAGTAGTGACTCACATAGTGATCTGCCAACAGTACAGAAATGTCCTTAGAGTTCCCAGGAAAATAACACCTCTCACAGATAGTTGCTTGGCACCAGTGTATTCTGGGCACAGAACTTCTGCCAGCTGCGTAATCTGCAAGGCCAGCTATCCTCAGATTTTCCCTTTCTGGCAGGTGAATAATTGGAGTGTCTACCCTACAAGTACTCCATCCTCTGTCTCAGTACTGCTCTGTCATGACCAAAGACCTTCACTGGCTTTTTGGAACCTATTTTAAGTGTCATACTGTAAAGAGAGTGTCAAATGAGTGTGTAATGTCTATTGTTTATGGGTAGCTTTAGAATGATCTAGAGGACTGTGAAGATTGGTTGTTGTTCTTGGCTCCTACTCTTTTGGCACAAAGGGGCCTTTTTTCCCTCCCCTTAATTCTTGTGGTGGTCGAAAGATGTTAGAAAGAGTTTCAACAGTTGAATGGCTAGCATTTTCTTTCCCCTACTGCAATCTCCTGGTTGCCTTTGCCTCCATTTCACATCAGGGGTCTCCTAACAAAATGGATAGCGTGTGTCCCATCCCCAGGAATGTCTGCCTCTCATTTAATACTACTTTTACCTCACTTTAATTCATGTTGTGTTTCATTTACTTATAGTGTCACACAATGCACAAGAAGTACCACAAAAATCTCTGATAAAAGGCAGGTGGCAAGAAGTGACTGTCTGCTGAGGTACATGTTTTGAATTATCTGCTGACAGACAGGAATTGTGCAATGCTTTGAGTTTGGGAGGGGGGGATTGGGGAGGTGAAAGATGCTTAAAAATAACTTTTTGTATACTTTGTAGTATATGTATACTTTGAAGAAGCAAAATGTAGATGCCAACTCCAAGAACAAAGACTTCGTTCTGTTCATTGTGCCAATCTAAACTGAACATTTTGTAGGGCTTTAAAAAACTGCATTGAGATGATATTAGCACATCATCTTTCACAATGGATAGATTTAATGTGTAACAGCTTTAAAGTCTGGTTTGTTTTTTTTTTTTTTACACTGATGTATGAAGGTATTAAATTGTATGCCTTGTTGAAGTTAGTGTGGTCATCCTGGTAGACTCAGCTACTACCCCTGCCTCTCTGTCTTTTTTCCTTTATCTTCTTTTCCAGGCCCCCACATTTCTTGTTTAGGATAAAAAGAAGTAAATGTTGTGTCAGCTCTTACAGTGTCTACCTGTCAATGCATGTAAATGCCTCCACCATTTTAGCTGTACACTTCCACAGTTCACCTGAATAAAGTTTATTATGTAGCTAACAGGTTTGATTGGATTACTGCCTGTCAGCAGGTGATTTTCTACTTGCTGTGTAATGATGGGATGTTTTCTTAAGGATTCTGGCTTGTTAGTGGTGCTTGAAGTTCAAAAACACCATTCCACCACTGCTTGGTCTCTGATGTTATGATAGGGTTGCAGTCCAAAAACAAGGCTTCAGAGCACTGCCAAAAAACATACATACTACCAGAAAGAAAAATTATTTCAACTTTTAATTTAATGGTAAATTTTTTTTACTGTCTTGTGCCTCTGTTAGGTGCTTATATGTAGGTGGTTATTCTGCAGCAGGTAAGACACTAGTGACCCTGCTCTGTCTTAAGGGTGAGATATTACGACAAAGGCTGTGAAGATCTGCGAAAGAGATACTTGTGTGATATAATTCCTCTTTTTGTGTGCTATTTTTAAATGTTTACAGCTAAAGTGTTGAAATTCACTGCAAACTTGGTTTTTATAATAAGCTTTCTTGTTCAAAAGCTTTTTATTCTTTCCCAATTTAACTATACTGCATATTTAACATGGTTATCTATGCAATAAACTACAGGTGCTATGGTATCACTTTTTTCTTAATTCAAAAATTATGATATAATTTTTAAATTGAGCTCTGATAGACTAAATTGAACAGCTCCCTTTGGATGTATATAATTCAGGCTTGCATAGAACACGAAAACCATGTTCAGCCATATAATCTGAATCTATGATACTTTGTGGCTGTTGCCTAATACTTTGAGATCATGATCCAACAAAATATTGATATGCCCATAGAAGTTAATGGATTTATGGAATAAAACACATGAATAGTGCCAGATTAGTGCCAAAACAGCAGTTAAATGTGAAGAGAAGGTTCTTTGTTGTCATTGCATTCCTTCACTGGTATCATGAGATAATACATTGACTTTAGTAAGTTCATAGAACAAGCACAGTGGTTTCAAATTCTCCTCATTTATTGCATTCATCTTAATATGTAGGTCTTTAGAATATGGAACAAGACTGGCTTCCAGCTCTAGAGAAGGATGAAATTTAGACAAAATTTGAAGATTTTCTCTATGATATAGTGTGGAGCTGTTATCAGTAGGAGCTGAGAAAATGACAATGATCCATTTCTTGAATGGTCTCTTTGTGTGTTGAACAAGGTTGTTGGTTTGCTCTGAGATTGGATTTCCAATTTATATGCTAAAGATTTACAGAAGCACATTGTATAATGTCGAAGTAGGAAACTGAATAAAGTACAGCCCAACCCAATTAACCACTTTACAGTTTTTCTTCTTTGATCAAAGCCTGAGAGAAAGCTTCGATGCTACATGTCTAGGGATACTGAAGGACTAAATAGGATCCTCCAGCTTCTTGCCAGTTTGTTGCAGAGAGATGTTTCCTGCAGCTCACTAATTTCTAAGATATTAAAGAGACCTCATTTGTTGACAGTGATGCCTCCTAATGTACTGTGAGTAGTTTGAATTCCCGCTCCAATGTCCACACAGCTAGCCTGTGACTGGCCTCTGCAACGATAGAGGAATTTTTTCCTTTATTCTTAAGGAGCGTAAAATGTAGGACTTAGGCTAAACATTTCTCTGAGTGGAATGTCGTTCAGATATCATAGAATCATAGATACAGCCGGGTTGGAAAGGACCTCTGAGATCGTCAAGTCCAACCCTTGATCCACTACCACTGTGGTTACCAGACCATGGCACTAAGCGCCACATCCAGTCTCCTCTTAAATACCTCCAGGGATGGAGAATCCACCACTTTCCTGGGCAGCCCATTCCAATGCCTGATCATCCCCTCTGTAAAGAATTTCTTCCTAACATCCAACCTAAACTTCCGCTGGCAGAGCTTAAGACCATGCCCCCTTGTCTTACTGAGAGTTGCCTGGGAGAAGACACCAACCCCCACCTGGCTACAACCTCCTTTCAGGGAGTTGTAGAGAGCGATGAGGTCTCCCCTGAGCCTCCTCTTCTCCAGGCTCAACAACCCCAGCTCCCTCAGCCTCTCCTCGTAGGACTTGTGTTCGAGTCCCTTCACCAGCCTGGTTGCTCTTCTCTGGACCCACTCCAGCACCTCAATATCCTTCCTGAACTGAGGAGCCAAGTTTTCCCTTTTGTTATTCAGAAGTATTTTCCTTTAGAGAAGAAGGGTGCAGTAAGCAGTGTAAGAACTGCAGTCTTGTTTTGTATCTTCGGGAAATCACCTGTAGCAACTGAAGTGGAGGAAGGGCGCCTGCATTGATCTTTAAGCTCAGCGTGCATATGGCTGTGAGGGAAAAATGTAATCTGCTGTCTATGTTTAAGGTCCTGTTTGAGAAGCATAACTGAAGTGATAGGAGTCACAGACTATGCTAGTGGAATCTGTTAGCACATCATCAGCAATCAGAGCCTGTGTCAAAATTTTCAGAGAGGTCAAAGAGTATATAGATTTGACCTCTGCCCTGAGACACAAGAAAGTCATTGATCCTGTGCTATTGGCATCATCTTTTTGACATACTCGAGGCTAAAGCGTGTTTTTGAAAAGCTGCTTAATGCTGGCAAATAGCACGAGCTGGGCTCTCATTTTTCACTGCCAAGGAAAGGGAAGTAGAGCACAGGGAATTAATTGGTGATACTTTCTTTGAATGTAAACTTTGAGTAGCTGGTAGGTAGTCCCTTCTTTTAGAAATAAACCCTTTTTCCAGAATCACATATTTAACTTTCTCAGAATGGAAGCAATGGTGACCAGCTTAACATAGCATCTTCTTCACCTTCTGCTGTCTGTGTTCACGGAGAGGCTGAACAAAGGCACATCCTAACTGTGTTGTGACATTTCTGTCACTTGCAGTTCAATGCATATGTAGTTTCTCTTCTCTATGAGCTTTTCACGATAACATCTGATGGTTCACTTCTGAACTTCTGCTGGTTCAGTTGGATTTGGTAGTTCATTTGCGAAATTACTCCAGTCCCAATATCAGGGCTGCCATTGAGAGAAAAGAGTCTTTCCTCTTGTCACTTCAGTGACAGAAGTTTTAGTGTTGCCTTTGCATAGTTTCCCTGTGAGCTTAGATCCACCAATTTTCTTATGTGCGTGTGTTTGATAGTCAATGTCACAAGCCTTGTAGAGTTTTGGATTCTCACTGGTGACAATTTTAGGCAACTGATTTAGCTTGGCCTCAATATACTTTTCTATAAAATGTGGTAAACACTATTTCATTGTCCCAGAGCCATGGCGAGTCATAATTAACCACCATTTTTTAAAAATTATGTGAATATGTACTGTGAAGAGAGTGTAATACAGATGGCTTTGATCAGAGTGGAACATTCTGAGATATAGTGGCTTTCTGATTTCATGAAAAGTCAGTGCTGCACTCAAAGATTTCAGTCTTGTCACTGAATCAATCTCATGGAAATTCAGGAACAATATAGTTCTGTTGCATTTGCAATATCTTTACAACACATATTTCTCATTTAATGCCAATCTGCAAAGACTTTGCAACCCAATCACCTAAAACACGGTGGCAGTTGTTGTGGTTTAACCCCAGCCAGCAACCAAGCACCACGCAGCCAGTCTCTCACTCTCCCACCAGTGGGATTGGAGAAAGAATTGGAAGGGTGAAAGCTGGAGAACTCGTGGGTTGAGATAAAGACAGTTTAATAGGGAAAGCAAAAGCCTTGCGCACAAGCAAGGCAAAAGAAGGAATTCGTTCACAGCTTCCCATGGGCAAGCATCTTCAGGAGAGCATGGCTCCATCACGTGTAATGGGGTCTTGGGAAGACACACATCATCGCTATGAATGCCCCCCTTCCTCTTTCTTCCACCCCCTTTCTGTACTGAGCATGATGTCATATGGGATGAAATATCCCTTTGGTCAGTTGGGGTCACCTGTTCCGTCTGTGTCTCCTCCCAACCTCCCACGCACCCCAACTCCTCGCCAGCGTGGCAGTACAAAAAGCAGAAAAGGCCTTGGCTCTGTGAAAGCACTGCTCAGCAACAACAAAAATATCTCTATTATCTTTACTGTGTTCAGCACAAATCCAAACTACAGCCCCATACCAACCACTGTGAAGAAAATTAACTCTACCCCAGCCAAAACCAGCACATGATTAACAGCTCTGGGAGTTGGATTTGGTGTGCCAAGGGATTGGCAAAAGTGGTATGCAACTTGATCCCTCTTCAGACTTTAGTGCCTTTTATGGGCAATTTTATTTTAAGTGAGATTGATTCCTACTTGTGGAATTTCTATGAAAAGTAAGAAAAGAAAAAAAAAATCATTATGATAATTTAGTTTTATTACATGAGCTTCTTTTCTTCTTTACTTCTATACAAAGCTGGCTAATTGGCCACTCTCTTCCTTCCAGGGGGCTCCAAGGTACAAGAGAAAAATGCCTATAGGCATTCTGGTTACAAACATACCTGCATTTGCCTCATTTTATTCAGTAGAAAAATAATAGAGGAAGAACTTGGTGAAAAGTTTTTAGTTGTAAAGGATTTTGATAAATTTAGGAAATAAATTACAGTTGTGTTCAGGGTGATTTAAGTAAAATAGAGATGATGAAGATGGTGACAAATCTAGCTTTCTTCATGCTAGCAGAACAAAATTCAATTCAACATCAAAGGAGGATAAATAGGGATAAATGTAATGGCAACCTTTTGTTCTGTGAATGCTGTCACAGAGGGCTTGAAAGCCTGAGCAAATAATGAGAGGCAGAAAGAGAAACAGCAAGTGCATGAGAGAGACAGCACAGCAGAGAATAGGAACAACTAGAAGGAATTTCTGTCGTAATAATCATAGCAGAGACAAAGGGAAAGCCCAGGAGCCAAGACAGCTTGCTGCAAGCTCTAATCTGGATATAGAAGTGTAAGGTCTAGATGGAAGAGGGGATACAGATATGTTCCTTTCCTAAAACATCCTCTTCACTTACTTCTCACTTAAGTGTTTTGATTACTTTGCAGCTCATGCCTTGATTCCCCTCATACCCTCTCCACACCATCTTTTCTTTTCCTGTTTTGTTTTTACTTTTAGAAGTGATTTGAAATTTTAACACTGTGAAGGAGCAGCCAGTCTTCTTTTACCTTCTGAAGGCTCATGTCGTCTTAGTTGCTGTAGTTACTCTTCCCACCAATTCAAAGAATCACACTTTGTAGGTGTTGTGATTTAACCCCAGCCAGCACCCAAACACCACACAGCCACTCGCTCATTCCCCCACCAGCAGGGTTGGGGAGAGAACTGGAAGGGTAAAAGTGAGAAAACTTCTGGGTTGAGATAAAGACACTTCAGTAGGTAAAGCAAAAGCTGTGCATGCAAACAAAAAAAACAAGGAATTCATTCCCCACTTCCCATGGACAGGCAGGTGTTCAGCCATCCCCAGAAAAGCCAGGCTCCATCATGTATAGTGGTGACTTGGGAAGACAAAACACCATTACTCTAAACACTCCCTCTTTGTATTGGGGAAATATGCCAGCAGGTAGGTATTTGGAGACGTGGCTAATCACCTGAGAACATTAGGAATGAAAAATGTACATCCCAATTATAAGAAATGGTAGGAGGAACAAAGACTGGACTCACTGGTGGTTTGAATTCAACAGCACAGCCACCTCCTTGGATTTTTGAGAGTTCATAGAACATGCCGCCAGATTTGTTGTGCATTTGCATTTTTAATTTTTTTAATATACACGCTTAGCTTCTCAGCCCCATAGAATCACCCTGAAAGGGTCATTATGAAGCATTTATTTCATGAATACCACCAAAGCAGAATCAAGCTAAATCAGGATCACTTTAAATGAGAGGTTGCCTGGATACTGAGAAACATTGTTACATCCAATGTAACATCCAATTTGGGAAAAAAAAAGATGTGAACTTGCCATTTATCCTTGTCTAACAATGTATGTAAATTTCCATATGTAAGTATTTGTGTGAGGGTGCAGCAGAAGTCTAGGTAGGCATGGTATAAGGACACACAACCTGTGTTAATGGGACTGGAACGTTTACCTTGACATCTGCGAGCCTGTATAAACATTTATCGTGTTTTACCCTATTTTTAAAAGATGTTAATGAACAGCAAAATGGATAATTGCAGATTTTATTTTACTTACGGACTTACTTTACAAAATCAAATAGATTACAGCAACTGGTTAGAGCTATTGCTTACACTTATTGCTGGCAGACATTGCTTGTGTTTTAGTCCAGTGACGGCAATATATTCCATCTTGCAAAGAAAGAGTGTTAACATATTTAAACTAAGGGTTATCTGAGGCTCTAATTATCTTAAAGTACCTGTGTTCATTTGCAAATAATCACATTCCTCAAACCGTGCAAAGCAACAACAGCCCATACATGACCTTATGCTCATAATTCACTATAATGTTTAAGGTGATGTGGCAGAGTATAAGTGTCTTGATCTAAACAATTAGACTTCAAAGCTGCCTGTCTTCAGTTGGTTTCTTTGTGACAGTCTGCCTCTTTTGCCTTGAGTAACTTATTGTTAATGTGGGAAATATAAATGTTAGCGTTTTCTGCCTTTTTGAAGTACTGATAGGAAAAAATATATAGTCAGGTGCTTTACATCATTCAACAGTCTTATAAAATCCTTCAGTATCCCAAGTAAAAAATAATATTTACCTTGTCAGAAATAGTTGCCTAAGGTAGTAGTAGAAATAAAGAAATTACTTTAATTCCTCCATGATATTCACGTTTAAAAAAGGATACAATGTCATTCCTAGTCAAAAAATAGGATTTCCAGTTCACAGGAAATTCCACTTTTTGGAACTTCCCATGGACTGAAAATTCATTTTGTCCGAGACAGGTGTTCATGTTTTGGGAGTGTACAGCAGGCTATATTCCCCATGTCCTGTAACTGCAGTAATTCTGACAAAACCCATCAACTAAGGAATTTGTAGGACAATGTTAGAGATAGTCCAAAGGCTCACTGAACTGTTTTGGAGCTGTATGCTAAAATCCCAGGAGAGTTTGCCTGGTGGGCTTGTTCTAGAACTGCCTGTCCTGCAAGTTTGAAGAGCACTGGCTTGGGGGTTACGAGTACCCCACCCTGGGTAGTCACTTGGCAGGCTGTCCCTGTGCCAGGTTTCAGTTTGGGATGATGTCAAAGCAGAGATATTCTTTTAAGACCTCCATACGACTGAAATTTTCAGAGCTGTGTGTCCTGCTGGGAAAGTGTGCAAGCCATTTCCCAAAGCCACACATCACTCATATCTAGAATTTCAGTGATATTGAATTTCTCTGTTGGTTTCATCGCTGAGCAAAATCTCCACAGCCCAGGCTGCTGCAGCCCTGCTCTGCATGTCCTCCAAATGTGAAGACCTCAGAAGGCACACCATCGCCTCCTTCACAGTGTCTGCCAATACATGGCCTTTTTTAGCCTCTTCTGCTGCTTTTGCTCTTTGTACCCTTGGAATTGGACTGAAACTAGAATGAACTAATCCTTGAATTTTTTTGGTAATAAATACCTTTGTGATCTGTTGTGAGCAGACTGGAAAAGGTATGAGCTTTCCAGGCACAGTTCTGCAGTGTCTTTGTTTGCTACTAATTATTTTTTCTAAATGTGAAAAAGGGTTAAGGGAATTAAAAAAAAAAAAAGAAAAGAAAAAGTCAGCTTGTGTGAATTAAATGAAAACGTATGATAAAAATCACTAAACAAGTGCATCAACTTTAACTCTGGTGTAGGTAGATAAATTTACTTTGTTTGCACATAACATATAAACATACTAATATGTCTCTTAAAATATATATTTAAAACTATAAACTACAAAAAAAGTATCTTTTATGTAGCAGCATATACCATTCAAAACAAAGGTTCAAAGGTTTAAAAGGTAATAGACATGTTTTGCATGCTGAGAAAATGTGCACAAACCCAATCTACAAAGTGGCTGAATCCATTATGTAAATCTAAAATTGTCAGAGTGATCTATTATAACTATTTCTACTGTCAGCTGTTCCACATAGCACAAATTCAGCAATGAACTCATCTTGATAGGGGAGAATATTTAGATATTATACCACCTACTTATTAATCTTACTGATTTCTTCAGCACCTATCACAATGACAATTTTTGTTATGGGGATTAATGCAGAAAACAGAAGATGAAAATCGAAAGCTAACAAAAGAAGTGTCATGTTCCTGACTTGAATATAAATTAAAGGCTGTGAAGGAACAACATAACTTGGAGAATTTCTGCTGGAGGCCAGCCTTTCATCAGAGGCTCATGTTTAGAAACTAGAACAGGTGGGAGGAAACAAAATGTCATTAGTGATGGCTGTTTAAAACCTATGTGAAAGAGACGTGCTCTCCATTCAGTCCCTAGTATGCTCCACATTAAAAACAAACCAAAAAAAAGGTCAAAATAGGCACTAATTTGAATCTCACTGGTATTTTCTGCAAAGAGTTTGGGGGCTACATTTTTTAGCATCCAGAACTCATCACTGAGTATTTCTTCCCTCTTTTCTCTCAGAAGATACTTCTCCAGGCTTGGGAGTGAGGCATTATTTTAAAAGATTTTCTTTTCTGTCACTGCTGATGCTAAGTTTTTTTGGCATGCTAGATATGAATTTGCACTGCTAGAAGTCTAGCAGTTCAGTGCAAATGCTAGTCAAACATTTTAACAATCTTCTGCATATGAAAGTTGGTTTAATCATTTCTTGTTGTATCTGCTTTAGTTTTAAAAGGCAAAGTTAAACATGTTGCTGTATCCTGACAGTTGTGCTTCTTCCTAAACAGTAGGTAAACTCAAATCTTTCATCCAGGTCCTAAAATGCTTATTGTCCATTTCATATATATTAGGGTTTCCCAAAAAAGAAAAGGTGCACTAGACAGCATTGTGAAGTTAATGTATGTAAGCTCTGTAGCCATTAAGTAATAGCAAACCAATGCTTCTTTCGCTTCTTCTTCTTTTTTTTCCCCCCTACATTTTTAGTAACTGAACCATGCAAATTTCTTCATTTGAATACATTTCCAGATTCAATAGATTTGGGCGTTGGCACTGTCCAAAAATACAGAGAGTGCTACAATCCACTGTAGCTAGTTGGAGGTTAGTTGGAGAACAGGACAATTCCGTGGGGCTTAAAGAATGAGGCTTCCACATTTGTTCACAAGAGAGATCAAGAGGGAGAGAGCAAAGTGCCAAGGAGTGCCCAGTAGCTGTGTGTAGACAAGTCCTCAGTCTGAGGTTGGGAGAGTGGCTTAATCAGTGAATGTTCTGTGCTATTTCTTTTGTTTGGCACTGTGGTTGGGTTTGGGAGCCTATTTTTGTGTTTTTATTTTAAGTTTACTAAAAAGTTTACTTTGGACCTGCACAACCTTCCTGACCTTGAAACAAATAGAGATGTTTCCACCAAAAAAAAATATTTTTGCAAGAACTGCCACTTCTTTTTCAGAACAGTGTTTAATTAGACAAAATAGGGAGTAATTAAACATTCTATCAAATCTCTAAATAGCGAATAAAACAATAAAAACTTTCATCACTGAGCAGCTGAGTGTTGTTTGACAGTATCATTTTCGAGGTATGTTACAGAGAACATCTTTACATTTTGAGTCTTTAAACGACCTAACTTTGCTTTGTAGTTTCTATTAATTTCTCTCTGGGTTATCGTGCAATGTGAAGTTCTCTCTTTTACTTTCTGCAAATGCTAACTCAAAATATGTCAAGTTCTTAATTATTTTTCTTGGACCATGGGAGCAGAAATCCCAAACAGTAGAATTTGGGTTTGTTGAAGACCATTGTGAGGAGCAGGGAGAGCTGATAAAAGTCTTAGCTGGATTTCAGGAAGGGAGATGGTTTTATCTAAGCATCAGGCAGTTTACCCTCTAGGAGGTCTCTGGCTTCCAACAGCGCTTACCTATTCCCAGACAGCACCACTGGATGTTTGCCTTTCTGGTAAAACTTCACAAGCATCATCTCCTCAGATGGTAAGATTGATGCAGAGATAGACAACAGGTTAGGAAAGGCAAACAGAGCTTTCGGTAAACTCCATAAAAGAGTTTGGCGAAACAATCACTTGAAGAAAAGTACAAAGATCAGTGTTTATAGAGCCCTTGTACTGTCCGCTCTTTTATATGGATCTGAATCTTGGGTCATTTACCGCCACCACTTACGACTCTTAGAACGCTTCCATCAGCGCTGCCTAAACATCCACTGGACAGATTATGCGACCAATACGTCTGTTCTTGGACAGGCAGCAGTTACGAGTATTGAGGCCATGTTGCTGCGAGCGCAGCTGCGTTGGGCAGGGCACGTCTCCAGGATGAAGGACTACTGCCTCCCTAAGATTGTGCTCTGTGGTGAACTTGCCACTGGCTGCCGCAAGAGAGGAGCCCCAAAGAGGAGATATAAGGACTCCCTGAAACAACATCTCAGCCTTGGCCATATCGATCACCATCACTGGTCTGCTCTGGCCTCCAATCGGGAGGCCTGGAGACACACCATCCACAACGCTGCTGCTTCTTTTGAGAATACACGCAGGATCACTCTCGAGGAGAAAAGACAACGCAGAAAGAACCGCATCCTGTCAGTACAACCTGGGGAGTCATTCTGCTGTGCCTTTTGCAACCGGACGTGTCTATCTCGCATTGGCCTTTTTAGCCATCAGCGCGCTTGTAGCAAGCGTGGGTAGAGTCCTTCACAAATCTTCGTTTGCGAAGCCTAGCCATGACATGACATGACATGAAAACTTCACAGCTGTTCCTGGTGATGGGAGCTCAAGTTGCAGCTGACTGGGTACTCCACAGGCAGAAAGCCTTACAGAAACAGGTTCTTGACCATCTCTGGTACCTTGCTTTGTAGAAGTGGAAGGGATTTTTCCATGAATTCTGATACTTTGGGACTGCACAGTACTTCCTGTAAATTAACTCTGTTCAGGGAAGGAACAAGCTGGACAGGCTTCACAAAGGTTGGGGTTTTGATGATCTCCTTTAATGCCAGGTTTCTCAGAGAGATGCTGTTGGCATTTTAGAGGGGCTCCTACGGCTCGACATTTAATATTTGTGAATTTGCCTCTGTAGACTGGTGTGCATCTTGGCACAAGTGGAAGGCAAGGCCAAGCAGAAGGCCTACCAGCTCTGGGACAGATGAGAGCAAAATGCACCCATCTGTGCAGGCCCAGCACAGCACCAAACCAAACGAGCATGTTAGCATGCTTGGTGAGTGATATTCCTGGTTGTGGTTGGGAAGAAATGGCCAGGAGTGAGCACTGTGTTGCAACAGCATTTTCTGCAGAGCATGTTGGAATTGCTTTGTAGTTGAGTTATTTGGTTTTTTTGATGGGGCTATGGGTTTTTTTGGGTTTGTTTTTTTTTTCTTTTTCTTTGTTTGGTTGGGGTTTTTTATGGGTTGGTCCATTTGTGGGATGTTTTTTTGAGGTTCTTTTTGGTTTTTTTTCGGTTTGGTTTGGTTTTTTTACTTTAACATAATTTAATTTAATATAAAGTCATCATGCAGAGTTTATTTCCAATAAGTTCAGTTAGGAGCAAATAATATATGCCCTGCACTTTAAGTCTTGAAAGGTCCTTCTTCAAAGCTTCAGATGGGAGCCCCTGCATGAATGTTAATGCACGCATTTTAACATGTGAGGGATTCTCTGCCTTTCAGTGAATTCATCTGGACTTTCTTGGGTATCCCTGTGATCACTTTTTTTATTGCCTTAGTGAGAAGTAAAGCCAGTTAATTACAATTTCTTCCTGAAAAGCGTTATCCATCATGGTATGACTGCTGAAAGGGAAGGAGGTATGCTGCTTACTTAGAAATATTCCTTTGGCTCTGTTTGAATCACTGGTATTCATAAGCCTGCATTTACAGGGTGTCAGGTTGTTCTCTTTTTACTTTCTGTGGAAAGTATTTGATAGTTTTGAGATTGTTGGGCATTTTGTGAAAAAAAAAAAAACAAAAAAACAAATAGCATTTAGAGTGAGAAATACATAGTTTGATGAAATTATGTTGTAAATACTTCTCTTAGTTGTAATCACTGGGCAATTATGTCCTTCAAAACCAGGACAAATCCGATGTGTGCAGGAGCCTGGGAAAAAAGGAACTTTTTCTTGGGAAAAAAAGGCAGAGTAATGGTCCACTTTGTCTCACGTAGCTTTCCAGAGGCAGTCCGGAGATCTCCAGCTGATGGTGAGGGATGGACCTACATTAGAAATCAGTGCTTTGCTGTTATTTTGCTCAAAAAAGGAGTGTGATTACTTGTTGCTCTGTTTTGTTCTGTGACAGTTTTGTGTGTATCTTGTGTTTCCATTACTGATCCAGATCTGTCATTTTTTGCAGTATTTTTATTATGTGGTTATTGTTCTGTTGTGTTGTCAGCTACTAACAGATGGGCTTATTTCTTTAATAAAACAGGTAGTTGATACGTGTATCTGTCTAAACAAAATACATTATAGATATCTGGTACTCGAAAAACAAATTGTTACCAGTCTTCTCGAAGGTAATAGAAATATTTTAAAGCAAAATTTATCATGTGAGTATTGAATTTTTACACAAAAAGTAAAAAAAAAAAAGGCACCAAGCTAAATACTAAAATATTCAGATGTCTTTTCTACAGATCTGTGCAGAGGCTTTTCTAAACACTAGTATATGTTCCTTGCATCTTCCTGAAAAAGTAAAATTATGAGCTTTTTATCAGTTGGAATATCACTGTTTCTTATCCAGAGCATGTCCTTGCAAAAGTAGTGTAGATCCCCAAGAAGTAAATATGAGCTATGCTGTGCTTTGATGACTTTCATTGTAGAGATTCGAATTCCACTAGGCTGTATTTCAGAGCAGCAGACAGTTCTAGTCACAGCACTTTAGGATAAGGTGGTTCTTTTATGAAAGTCTCTTGAGATTTGTAACCATACTTGAAATTGCCTTTAAAAGTCTATTTTTGATACAGTGGTTTCTTCTAAGTTGCATTCAGTTGACAGCTTTTTATATTAATAGAAGTTCCTTAATCCTTCCTGATTATTGAAGAATGTCTTCTTAAGACAGAGAGAAACTGCATACAGTTCAAATATATTCAGTTAATTTTCTTGTGTAGACTAACATGAGGAAGCATCTGGTCCTCCTGGTAGTCTGTATGATACTGACCCTTCAGTCTACAGAAATATAACTAAAAAGATGAGGCATAAGTTTAATTTGGGCATCACACTGTAATGTCATCAAATCCATTTGTCAGATCCATATTTCTGCGTTGGCAACTGAATACTTGTTTCTATTCTCTCCAAAATATATTGTGGTCACTAGAGCTGATGGGAAAGGGAACATTTTCAGGGCCTGATAGCCTCAAGCCACTTTGCTTATCATTAATTTTGATTGAAGCAGAAACTACTGTTCATGTATGTCTTCATTGTCCTTTTAGGACTTTGACTAAAAACTAGGTATTTTATGTAATTGTTTTTGCCTAGCATCTTTTTCATGGAAAGAAAATTATTGTGTCTTGAGAATTGAACTGCAAAGGGCAGATAATATTTTCAAGTTAGAGTTTCTGTAAAATTTATTTCTATAATTTCAACAGGTTTTTTTAAAAAAGAAATTAAATAAAAATAACTCAATTAAATTCTCCATAGGATGTCTTAAAAAATCTTGTCCCTTTTTCTTCTGAGTCCATGTTTCATAAAGTCATGTTTACATTGCAATAATCATTTGGGCTTCTTCATTTCTTACATTTCCTTCTCCTTTCTCATCTATTTGTAACAGTCACAGAATTTTAAAAAAAATCAGAATCCTTTAAACTGACTTAGATCACAGTTTGTGATGTGTTGTTGGGAGTTAATCATCTGTTATTATATTCTGTTCCAGGTAGAAAGCTAGTCTGATTATACAGAGTTTTCTGTAATATCATATGGTTCTTTAATTCCAGGTCATACTCGGGCATTTCTCTATCCTCCTACGTCTACAGAGCCTTTCTGCTCCAAAGAAACTTCTAAAACCAGAATAATTGTGACCAAAATGTTTAATCTTGTTTTGATATCAGTGAAGAATTGAAATATTGATCCTTCTATCTTACCCAGTAGTTCTTTTGCTAAGACAAATTACCTACTTACTACATGGTTCTGGAAATAATTTAACTCTTCTTATTAATAAGTTGAATATAATTAATAGAATGAATTGCGTGGCATGAAGTAGCGGACTATTGAATATAAAATTTTAAAGAAACTATAGATCATAGGATCCTAGAATCATAGAATATCTTGAGTTGGAGGGACTCATTAGGATCACTGAGTCCAGTTCCCTGCCTCTTGCAGGGACCTTTTAAGTATTTTACAAAAATTGGAAAAATAACAGCAGGAAACAAGAAAAAAACCATCATAAGAATAATGGTTGTGGGCATAGTCCTGGGAGATGCAAGATATAGGTTCAAATCATCTTCGTTAATTGTGTGGCTCCCAAAACCCAGATAAGTAACTGACTAAAAAGCTAAAAGGATAAAGCTTAAATTGTTTCCAATAATAGAGGAAGGTGAAAGATATTTGTGGTTTCAATAGTGATAATTTTACCTGAATTTATGAACAGATGACTTAACTCTCTGTGTGACATACCTGTGTCTTTTGCTGATTTTACTGTTTTTCCAAATGGTGATCTAACTCTACATACTTCTAAAAAACAACCCAAACAACATCATAATGTCTTGAATAGCCTTTGTCACAGGTCAGGCTGAATGTCCCCTTATCAATATTCCCTGCAGCTATGTCCTACACACTGCAGAGGCTGTGGGTACCCAGGAAACAACACTCTCCTGGTTCCAGAATCCTTTCAGGTAGGTTATTTCAGGTATGTATTTCTCAGATTCCTGAGCATACTGCATTGAATTAATTAACAGATTAGTAAAAGCCTGAAGATTGATCTGAACTAGTCAAGAACAACTGACAACTGCAATAAAAAACCCCCCTATCTCCTAAATCAGCTTTATCCTCATTACTAGAGCTTAAAGGCCCCAGCTGAGAAGCCCAAGTGCACTAAAGACATTGTACAACCACACAGTAGGAGACAGTTCCTGCCTCAGAAAGCTTGCAGTCAAAAGAGATGAAATACTATTGCACACAGCATTATCACTCTCTGATAGAAAGGCTGAATTTAACTGACACGCTGCCTGGCTCAAGGTCAGAGAAGGACTAATGCAAAACTGGAAACGGAACCAAGATCTTCTGAGTCCCACTCTAGTGCCCGAGCCAGAAGACGATCCTTCAAACCATGCAGAACACGACCATTTGTTTTCATATGAAATGCTCTCTTTCATGCCAATGGTTCTCCAGTACCTTTTTGCATGGCATTCCATCTCTGCCACAGGGCTTTCCTCCTGTTATTCTGGCAAACAACAGCTATTAAAATAGTTCATGTGCATCTATTCTCTCTGTAAGCAGTTTTCAAAAGGGAAAGCTTTTGATAATTATAATCTGTACCAAGTAATCTTGTACTTTTTTTTTTTTTAATCCTGTCTTCTATTCTGTCCTTTTTTCTTTGTTTTTTTTTGGTGTTTGTTTTTTTTTTTAAACAGTCTTTTACAGTGTAAAGTTTGTGTAAAGATGACATGTTTGGGGCAAATAAAAAAAAGAAAATTAGGAATTCACAAAAATAATATGTATTTGTTATAAGTAGATTTTGCTATGTGATGATCTTCTGAAATCTTCCTTCTGCAAAATATAAAACCAGAGCAAGACAAAAAAATTGTATTGTTTAGCTATGAAATTTATTTCCTTCTTATTCTGGCAAACATTTTAAGTGTTGCATATATTCAGGCAGTGAGCCAAGGAGGGAAGCTTCAAAAATGAGTTTGGACCATCCTGACAGGGACAAGCTTTATTAAATAAAATTAAAGAGAATATGCTTCAGTAGCTTCTAGGCTTCTTATTTGTTGTGAGGAAGCAAAGCTATACTTTTGCTCTTCCTATAATTGAAGAAATGGAATATGTTTTCAAAGGTACTTAACAATAACTGGTCCAGCAGTGGTGTGGTGCCTGAGGAAAGCTGGTAATCCATTGATATCATCAGAAAGAGCTACAGAAAACAAAGGAAATGTCAGTCATCCTGCTGTCCCCCTCGGCTCTGGCCTGCTAGTGACACTGTTACATCAGGGATGAGGCCCTTTATGGAAACGCCGGTGGCTGCAGGGAGAGGAGGGCGTGCAGTCAGAGATCACACTGACAGGTGAGTGAAGGGCTGACATGTGTGGGATACATACTGATAACATGTCCAGAACTTTGTTGCTCCAAAAACATCAAGTTCAAAACCTGGATCCAGAAAATTAATCAAGAGAGTGTATGGAAATGTGCTACACAACTGAGATTGTGGGAAAATCCCAGCTGCAGTTTAACCACAGAGACAGGAACGTGAGACGGGATCTGGTTATTTCACCCTTCATGCAACAATGCACATGTGGACATTTGCTTTGTGGATGTGATAATAAAATTAAACTTCGTTTTACTAGTTGTAAACAGAAAAAATGTGGCTTTTACAGATTGGATCTTTACATTAATCCTCCAGGAGGGAGCCCTGAATTTAGTAAAATATAGCATTATTAGGATTATTTTCTAGAATTCTGTAGATCTGCCTGTTGCCCAGTGTCCCACTCACCCCTGCAGGGCCACTGGAAGCCCTTTGCGTTTTGGCATTTATTAGATTTCAAGTGTCCAATCCATGGCACATATGAGCAGTTTTACTGATTCTTTGGAGATAATCATGATAGTCAATAGTCAGTCATCATCCTACAAACTGTGCAGCCCCTTTTATACACAATAAACTTTGAGTAATAAACACATTTCAGAAATATGAAATCCAGTCATGAAGCACTCTCAGATAGAAGCAAGGAACAAAACCTGTTGTATGAAGCAATTTGTGTAAAATAGTCACCTTACCACTGGCATAATGTCCCAAGTGGCTGTGATGGGACTACTCAGTTTATTTTTACTGAATCCCATGTGCTGCCCCAAGTGAGCACTGTCTGCCCTTTCTACCAGGCAATGTAAGATTCAGCTCAGTGGCCCAGGAAAATAAGCAATATTCACAGATTCCTGCCAGGAGTGTGAAAGACAATGCAAGTGAGATTTTGAGGAAGAATGGAGAAAACGAGTCAATCAGCCATTTTAACACTTCAGGCTGTTATCTATTATCCTGTCTAAACGATTGCAGAAGGAAGTACTTTCTAATCTGTCCCTCTCCACTTGTAGTATGAAAGCTTGCTGCATTCTCATTTCATTATTTTCAAAAAGGAGAAAGGCTAAAACTCATATTTTTAAGTTGGTAAAAGCTCTGAGAACTTGTTTCATCTGGTCTTTCTACCTCCCTACCTAGGTCCTGTCTATAAATATGTTGTCCCAAATAAAATGTGATATGGTCTCAAAGCATATGATCAACAATACAAAAAATACAGTAAGACTAAGGGCTGGTTAATATTATGTTCCATCCATGTGATAAAGCTTAATGAGCAGTATTACTGATTAGTAAAAGCATGATGTTTGCTTTGTTAGGTACAAAACAGAAGTATCCTACACAAGGAGAGGAACTTGACCAACTTTTCAGCATTAAATTCCAACGAAGAGTTTGAAATTTTTAGACCATTTGACTCTTTCAAAAACTGAGCGCTGCAGTGCCTCAGTGTAAAATGTCTTATTCCAGAGCATGAACTCTGCAGAAAGCCAGCAGTTGAAGATGGACCTTGTGCCACCCAGAAGGCCAAGGGGAAAGGTAGCTGTCAGCCCACACAGTGTGCAGCTCTCTGAGGACTAAACTATGAGAAATTGTGCAGAAAAAGAAAGGCAGGGAGAAAGTCTTATATTCCTTAAGAGATCACTGCCTCACTTAGGGCTCTAGGAAGAACCTCTGCTCAGGTCTAGATGCAAGCTGCTATATTTCCAGCATGTGTTGTCTGCATGGAGATGACTGCTGTTCAGCTCTGCTTTTTAAAATGCAGACAGGGAAGGAAGGGTGCTAGTCATAGCACCATATTTTGTGTAAAAGTATGGATACTTGTCAGATGGATCTTACTGCCAAAGGTCCAGATGCAAGTCATGGGTACATCAGCATGTTCCATCAGATGTTTGCCGCTTAATTTAATACGAACTAATTGTAAGTTAGCTGGTAACTTGCCAACATAAACATAAAAATACTGAACCTTCTTTTGTTTTTTTTTTTTTGTTTTTTTTTGGTTTTTTTTGGTGCCATAGTAGGGCTTCACTGGGAGAGACAGCAGTTGTTTTCAGACAGAAGAGATGCCTTCCTCTCCTGCTAAAGAACTGACCTTTGTATTTCTGTGCTGTTCATTATATATCCCTCTACAATTTCCACACCTCTCTGTTGACATTTTTGTTGTTAACAGGGTTTTGTTCCTCTAGGCTTCCTCTACTCCCAAGCAGCAGCTGGTTTAAAATCACCCTCTTTTTAAACTTTGACGAGAAGAGGTTGGTAAGCTGCCTCTAGAGTGACTTGTTCTTAGTGTGTGTCTGATGGAGAGCTGTTCTCAAGTAATCAGTAGCAGCCCTAGGCCAAGTGTGAGATCTCCATTCTCCTGAATCTAAGCATACTTAAGTTAAAATGTTGCCCTCTTTTTCACATGATATTGTTTATTGACCATTCTATTAATATATTCCCTCCTCCCCTGTCTTTCTGTCTGGTGTTTTGTTTGCATGCTTCTGCTATAGGTTGTTGCTGTACATCTGATCTGTGAATATCAACTGAGTTTTTGGCATTTAAATCAGAGGCTGAGTGATGCCATTCTCAGCATTACAATTCAAGATCTAATAGTTTTCAGTATGTCTTATTTTAGTAAAAGACTTCTAGCTTAGATTGTCCACTTTTGACAAGATGGGGTAGCAGCTGGAGGAATAATTTATTTTAATATGAGGTTGAAAGGAAAAAAATAAAAAGGCTTGTTTCAGCCAACTTCTGGATCCTAAGAGGGCATCAGTAATGCTCATCTTTATTTTAACAAGAGACTTAACAGGATCATAAAATTGGTCACGTTGTCTAGAAGTGATGGTTCATAATTACAGATTATTACAGCCTTTCTGCTCAGTGTTTTCCTTCTTATTTCCTGATGGATTCCTCTACTTCCTAAAACCAATCTGAAATCATGCAGGAAGAAGTAGGTGCGTGGGCAAACAATTTCTGTGAAAACAAAGGGGAATTCACAGGAGGAAGGCTGTATGTTGTCTTCAGGGCTGGTACTAGATATCTTGTAGCAATTAAGATCCAACAAGGGAAATCTTTGGGGGTTAAGGGTTAAAGTGTAAGTTCTTTGAGACAGTCCTTTTTCTTCCTCTGTCTTTTTTGATATGTCTGCTTGTTTCAATTTGTATAATTTGCAACATGACTTTTTCAAGCATTTGCTAGCTAATAGTCTGTAATGTGTCTCATGCTGATTTGCCTTTTAAAAATAAAATAAATATTTTGAACAGACTTTGATCCCATTCACTTAACTGTTTTGAGCAAAACATTGGTAGGATATTTAGGACATGGATTTACTGTCTGTGCATGCTATCTGTAATGACCCACTAGACCAGAACATCTTCAGAAGAGCTGTCACAATCTATCAAGTCAATGATCTGTGAAATATAAATTCTCTATGGAAGTTGTTATGGGCCATTAAGTAAATAATAATACCTATTTTATAAACTCTATATTAACTTTATTTTAGAAGATCAAATTGATATGATAAAATAAAAATCAGCCTGAGCCTCCAACTAAAACTTCTCCAATATTAAAATCTGTTGTTACATTTAATTTTGTCACACACATTCTTTTTGTGAATGTCTAGAGTAACATGGTGTAAAATTAGTATAAAATGCCAAAGTACCCATGCAGTATTATTTTTGTAACATTTTCAGCCTAGTTTTGAGGGCAAGGTCCTTGTGTAAGCTGTCTTAGATAACTTAAAATAGTCTTCAGCTGAGCTGAACGAGAAACTTCTTGAAATGTGCACAAAAATTCAAAATACAGCAATTAACAAAACTAATTGCTCTGAATTCTCTCTGAGTTCCCTGGAAGGCATTAATTTTGAGAGTTTCATTCCAAGAGCTGTATCAGAGCGTCTTGAAATATTTAATGTGTTTTTCCCCCTGAGGTACAGGGCAGGACTCTGATCCCCATGTTTCATGAAGGAGAATCTGAATCACAAAAGTTAGAATCTATCTCTCCTAATGATAATGATGGGTGCTGAGCCAAATAGACTCTCTTTGCAGTCTTGTAAGAAAAACAACAACCCCATCAGCAGGATTCAGCCTAATAGATGTGTCTGAAGCGTATGTTTATGTTTCTGTTCAGAGCTATGCTTGGGGTGACAAAGCCTCTTGTCTCCAGTCTGTTCCTCTGGGCTGCCTTGTAGGTGAATTCCTTGTTACTTGTGGCTGAGTTTCTTTGGGAAATCCAGCTGCTTTGCTCCAAAAGGGCTCCTAGCATATAAACCCTCAAACATTACCAAGGTCAAAATCCAGAGACCCTAAGCTCACAAGAAAGGTCTTTAAACGAACATCACATGATATGGAAGACCTGAGGTGTTTGGGGCTGTTCTACCACTATCTGCTGGTAGGTAGAGGCTTGTGTGGTAAATGTCACCCAGTAGTTATCTGAGGTAGCACAAGTCTTGAGTACAGCAAACAAATGAGGTGGTTATATCAGGCTGCATGCTCTACCTCCAGTATTTAAACTTCATATTTACGGTAGTGGCCCATTTTCTTTGGAACATTTTTCTTTTGATGGCTTCGTACAGCCCAAGTTTGAATCAAGTGTCAGAAACCTGTGTTGGGGCTTGGGGGGACAATCACAGAGGATTGAACTAAGTTTGAAGCAAGCTTAGGAAAGGTTAAGGGAAAATAGACAAAGTGATCACTAACAAACAGAAAACTAGAATCAGCTGGTATTAGCAATGTAATGTTAACTGCCGATGAGTTAGTGGAGTTAGTAACAATACTGGGAAGGCTTTGGTACCAGAAGACTGACAAATATTACAAATACTTTTTCTATCAGTGTAGGGGGCCTCTAAGCTTGATCATTTTCACTGGCTAATTAGTGGAAACTGTAAATGATGCATATAAACGTGGAAAAACATGACCTACTTGAAAAGAGTCATCATGACTGCTTTAAAGCTCTGTTTTATAAGCCTTTTGTCCTCCTTTGAAGGGGCTAGCAAACATGCCTAAAAAATGAATTTATTAATAAATCTTATTTAAATGTTAAGGGGCTTTTGACAAAGGCTTTTAGGGAAACCAGGCTGGCAATGGATAAGATAAATTATCATGGATAAATAATCAATTAAAGACGGGAATGGAACGCAACACAAAATGATCTGTAGAGTTTTGCTGTCTGTTTAGACTTGTGGTGGTCAACAGATTCATAGAAGACATAGGAAAGGGGATGAGCAGTGGTGGTGATACCAGGTTTTCTCAGGACAAAGGTAAACTGAAGAACAGTTGAACAATTTTGCAAGACTGAAAGACTGGGCAATATAATTGCACATTAATTTCAGCATAAAATATGAAGGGACATACTGGGAAAAGACAATGTGGATTTGCACAGGAAATGTGAGCTGACCATTACCATTCAGGACTGAAATCTAGGGCCAAGATACCCATAGAAATGTAGGTATTTTTCATTCTGTGTAAGTATTTTGTTAGACAGTTAATTCTTTTTGTAGCCTTTTTGTAAATGTATCAGATGGCATTGCCAGTTTGGAAAATAAATCATCACATCTTTCCAGCCACAGTGGATAATTACCAGCATGTAACCTGGATACTGTTTAGAACATGACTGATTACTATTAAAATTGTATAGCATGACTCATCAGTTGATCATTAGATCTCACCTCATACCGTACTTAAGTCATGTCACCATAATCTATAATGATAAAGGAGAGAATGACTGATTTCATGCTTTTGGCAAGCAGAAGACACAGTTTTCTAATATAGTCACAATAAGAATATTGATAGGTTTCTCTTGTATTGACTTGCATCTTTTTACACCTTTCATTCAAAGCATCCTTGCTGTCCTTTAATTGATTTTTTTCTCTAATTTCCCCTTCAACTTCCTGTCTTACATTCAAAATTCTCATCAGCAAGCAAAGACAAATGAGAATCAAGAATGGATCTATGGCTTTAGTATGGACAGACTTCAAGACACTACATAACAGAATGCCAGCAAAAAAATCAACTGCCAGAAACCACAAATTATTTAAAGTATTACTACTACTGTTGCTGCTGTGTTGAAAAAGAGGCTGGTAAATGTTAGGGGATCATGTGCTACCTCAACAGAGTCTGGATCTAGAGTGTGATTAACCAAAAATACAGATGAGTTTAAATCTTGGTTTGGCTTCAAGCATTAATAGTCAGTTTCTATGAATCTACATTTGTTTCCAAGAATTAGAATGGGAACTGTGACCATAATCCTCTAAACATTTTGAAACATATTTAACTTAGTGGGTTCTTTTTATCTCATTAGCACAATAAACCATTTCAAGTAATTAAAAGATGAATGTTGATTTGTGGGCAAGTTTTGCATGTCATCCAATCTGTCCTGGAAGCAGTGAAACAGCCAAATTACATTAGCGTGTGGAAATACTTAGGCAGCAGAAGCAATGAGAATTAAATAGATGAATACTTAACACCATCATCAACTTTATAGCATCTTCATGATGTAATCAATACGTAAATATTTTACACTGCTGTAACCAGAAGAAAGAGGACCAAGGAGATCCCTTTTGATCCTACTGCCCTATGCTTACTAAGAAACAAATTTAATCTGCTCACACAGTCTTAAACCTGATCCACATATCGAGTCCTGTGGGTCTGCTCGAAGTAGCAACTGTAAGCACATGCATGACTGCCTGGAACAAAGGAGCCTTTGTGTTTGACTACACTGTTATCTGATCCAATTGCAGATTGGAAGGAATATTAAGGATCCCTTTGCATCTGACTTATAGCTCAAATGCAGAGTCAGGGGTTTTGAAGGATTAAAAGCTTGTTTTCATAACCAAACTTCAACTGTAATCCCAATACAAACTTAAAAGATGTATCTACACATTAATAATACTTTAATCATTCCCAAATGCAAATCAAGATGCATAATTTTTCCATAAATCAACACTGTTATACACTTTATGAAACTGTGTGTTCAATGCTATTCTCTGGAAAAACTAATTAAAATTGTCAGTTCAGAAAGTTAATGAATTTCCCATGTAACACTTAATATAAAATATTTAGAAACTAAAACTAGTACAACAAATACATTGAGAAAATCCACAGGTCAGAGTAAAGGTTATCCTGTAATGATGAAAAATGTATTCCTTTTATGTAAATGTGAATAATATATGAATAATGTATGTTTGTTATGTAGGCAATGTAAAATTTATTATGGCCTTTAATATTCACTGCTTGGGTTTTAAGTGCTTTGCTTTGTAAATGATGCAATAGGTAAGTACATCTGTGTCATTTAACATCCTGAGTATTTTGTGTTAGAACTGAGCTGTAGTTGTTTGCAAAGTTTAGAACTGCTTTAAAGACCCTTGAAGTTCTGATGTGGTGGAAATTTAAATCTGGTGATTTGTTTGGGATGCTTTGAAACTTTTATTAAAACCTCCCTAAAGGGCCTGACAGTTGAAATAATTGAAAGATAACATGTATTCCACTAGTATTAATGAATTCCTTTGTGTATCTAACACCTACACAGAGCTGTGAAGAACTTTTTGTGTGTTTTCTGAGGTTTCTCCTACTGGTTTAGTGCTTCAGGGCTGCTGCAAGCAGCTTCCTCTATACTGGCAGCTAGGCAAGGGCAAAGCAAATTCTTCCTCCCTGGGCTGGTAGTGTGTGTCATATTGGATATTATTTTAAGGCATATACCGTAGGAAATGGAGACTTTCTCAAGAAGGCAGTAGTTTAAAGGTTTAATGTCTTAAGATGTAGCAGGTTAGTGATGGAGAACAGGCAGCTAGTCCGAACCAAAGCCTTGTGAAACCTGAATGAGGTGAAAAGCATATTCTCTGCTAACGCTTTCTTCCTAGTAACAAAAGGCCCTAGGACTAGTCCTTTCTTTGTAAAAGCCCTCAAACAGGAATGAATGAAAGAAGGAATGAATGAAACCTTGTAGCGGCTTAAATGGGAAAGTCACTGCCTCCCTGTGAACTCCCGGAGACTGGGTACCCCAAGCCCTGGCAGCTGGGTCTGGAGTGGCTCAGCTGGGGCAATAACCCCTTTTCCCCTCCCCCCTTTTTTTTTTTTATTTTTTAATTGGGAAAGGGATCACTTTCTTGAAACCAACATGTTCTTTTATTTTTTTTCCTTTGGAAAACAGCCTAGGTGAGTAATGGTTGTAAAGCAATGAAGCACCTTTCTCTAAAACACTTTTAGAGTACTTTAAATCTGATTTCTGTTAGACCAACAAGGGAATGCACAGAGCCTGTTTCACCTGACTTCGGAAATTTAGGCCAAAGCAGACAATTCCACGAGGAGAGGTCCTTGTTCTCATTACCTTGCTCTCCAGTTTTCTCTTTACAAAAGAAAGAGGCATCATGATTCCCATGTATGGATGCATATGCAGTTTTAGGAAAGTGTGATGACTTGTGTGGGGCCAGCATTGCAGATAGAAGTGAAGGCCAGTTTCAGCACATATTTGAATGTGATTTCAAAAGTTTTCTGTGGGACACTGTTTCCTTTTAACCTTTTAATTCTCCTGTAGCATAGAGTTTTCAATGCTGAAAACCTGTCCTATTTGTAATGCATTGTAGATAAATGAATGCAGTTTATACAAACCCCACAGAATATATAAATGGACTGTTTTGCAAGTCCTTAATCATTCAGTGGGTTGCTGTTTAAAGTCACTCACCAGTGCAACTTATGAGCTGCTTGACAGAAGAAATCTGGGAATTCCTTGCAGTTATAAAGTCAGTGTAAAATACATGCTTACAGCTCTCTGTCTCACTGAAAACAGTTCTTGTTAGTCAGCTTTTGTCAGGCTGAACACAACTGCATTTTTTGCTTCTAGTCTTGTATTCACACTGCCAGATGGTACTAAAAAGGAAAAAGAGGAAATGAATCACTCCGTCTAATAATTTTCATTGTTAGCCCTGCCACTGCATGTCTACTTCATCTGGATGAATGTTCCCATGGGTTAGCTGGTGATCTCCAGGCTATTTCAGACTGATCTTTCCTTCAGCCAGCTTTACCAATCTTGGATTCCTCAAAACTGCTTTGTCCAGAGGTCCGTACAGTTATGCTGCAAATAAAATCAACGGCTTAAAGTTTTCTACCACATTTTCCTCCCATGCAAGCTTTGATAAGACACGTGACTTATTTAAGCACCTGCCCTTGGTAGAGTCATGCTAAACTTCCTCTGGATTTAAGTGCTGTGAATTCTAAGGCGAAGAGTCATTTTTCTTACTCAGGCATGGATGGCAGGACACCAGCATCTGAACACCAGCAATAAGATACTGAACAGTGCCTCAATTGCTGGGAAGGGTAGCGATTGCTGCATAATAGCAGCCATGTTTCATGGCTTTCTCATATTATTTAGGTTTCCAATTAGAGTGGCCCTAAAACTTGCATGTATAAATTAAGGCCAAACAGCTGTCTCTCAGCAGCATGTCTTGCTTTTCTTGATGTTATTTTGTTCTTGATATAAGTGTGGAAATATACATTGATACTGGGGGCAAAATTAAAATAATCATAAGATCCTTTCCATCCCCTAAGCACTGAAGCAATGAAAGTTGCATAGCAAGAGGAATTGAATGGACTAGGCTGTACACATTAACCTCCAGAAAGCATGTCTAACAGGCACTTGGAGTAACAACCGGAAAGTTAGAAATTCAAAATTGGTATGTGAGACTAATCCCGCTCCCCCAGAACAAACAGGAAGGTGTCAGGTACTTGAGCTAAAACCTGCATCAGAGCAAAACACAAAGCTACCTGAAAAATCCATCTGTCCTCGTCTGTAATTGTTGCATGACCCTTGCATGATGAAGATATAAATCTAGTACTTTTATGAAGTATTTACTGAGTTTTAAATCCTTGACATGAGAAGCTCTCAGCCTAAAATGTACTGGTTTTGGCTCTTCTTTTCCTTAGCAGAATGCAGTCAGTCAGGGAAGGAACATTTCTCAGTTTACTGTTGCTTAGTCTTAGCGTTTTACTGGAGTCTGGAAGTCTCAGCAAAGACTGATATCAGCCAGCCAGCCATATGTAGTGGCAAGTGTTGCACAGTTGTGTGATTCCTGTTGTAATTAACTTGTGTGTTTTTTTGTGATTCTCGCTTTAATGAGGTTGTGTGTTCTAAGTAGGAGAAAGATAAAAATACAGTATCCCCATTTCATGGGCGAGGACTTCACACACGTCAGAACTGCATCTGAAACTAGAGCTCTTAAGTCTGGTTGCTTAAAGATGATCCTCCCTACCCAAGTTTTTAGCCCCCTGTTACTACTAGCAATTTCTCTGATGTCTTAGTTGCCTGTGGCTCCCTGGCTAACAAGGTCAGGCTCCTTTGGAAGAACATCAGGGAGAGGGTGTTCAAATCACTGCATGATCAGGTCTGCCTTCCCATTCCAACTGAGGCAATTCTGAAACCACTGATATGAACACTTCAGAGTGGTTATGTCTATAGGAAGAGGATGATCTGCAGTATTCGGCAACCTTCTTGACATTTTCTGACACTTGCTGTTAAAGCATATTAGGCTCAATATGCATATGTCTCATTTTCAAAACCCCTTCTCACATGTTCACTCAATAACCATTTCCAACATATTGTACTCTTGTGTGCTGTTAATAGCTGTAAATCTTTTAACAGCAGAACTGTCTGCTTCAGTGATAGCCAGGGTATTTGATCAACGTTTTCTACTGGTGCCTGATAAAGCCACAGAACTCCATTAGTAGGCAAAGCACTAGCTTCCATTCTTTTGCTCTTTATGGCCATATATGATGTGCTGTCTTAACCACTGCTCCAGAAAAGATAGGTTGTTTTGAAACTCCTGAAGTGGAGCTGAGCAACTTGGCCAGTCCTGCTGTGGCTGTTCCCTGAGTAGCAGATAAGATGAGAATGAGAGCTCTGTGTTATTCCTGTTATCTGCCCTTGTATCCCTGCTGGGTACCGGCAGTTGTCTGGTTGCGTTTGCAGACCTACTGCAAGACTGAATGCAGCTTCTCTGGTATCTTAGACCACAGTGGCTGACAGAGCCCCAGGTCATTTAGACAAAAAATGTTAAGTAGGAATGAGCCAGTTTTTTTTCCAACTGTTTGCAAATGTTCCCTGCTCTTTTAGGGACCTGTTAACTGCCTTCCCCCAATATTTCCATTTGCTTTAGGAACAAAACAGCTGCAGTGCACTAATATGTGGAAGTGACAAATAATGCCTGGTGTGTTCTTTATAGTGCGCATTCTTCTTTGAAAAGGTAGTTTGAATATTGTATGAGATCAGGCACCAAACTTTGAGAAATAGATATTTTTTTCCTCTTTAGAATTCAAAGAGGAAACAGTTCAGAAAGCAAGTCTCATGTAAGGATGGGAGAAGGAGTGAATGGGAAGAGGTCTGGAATTTAATTTAACCTAGAGTGAAGCACTTGATGTGATCATCCTCTTCTGTTTGTTTTGTTTTTTTTTCCCCCTGCACTCATGGATTTCTCTTCTCAATGACAGTTTAAAGCTGCTGCTGCAAAAGCTGGAAAAAGCAGCAGGGAGCAGAACTGAGCTACTTGTCTCTTGGAAATGTTTGCCACAAGGGCAACTGGTCTACAGGAGAAATAAAGGCACAAAATGCGATGCCAATTTCCTCATTTCAGTTTAGAAACTGTTGTGACAGTCTTCCCTTCTGATAACTGTGTGTCCCAATACACTCCTGGCAAGAAACCAGGCTTTGTTTTTCATCAGACTATTCCTTGGTAAAAGCTTGCACAGCAGAGCAGAAAGGAGGTAAATAATAAATATCTAAAAGGGGAGGGAATAGAAAGAGCAAGATGGGGTGGGGAGGAGGAGGGGGTGTCAAGAACGTGTATTTTAATTCAAAGGTTAAATCGCTGCTTACAAAGCCATATTTTTTTGTCCATTTTAATGGAAAGTAATCAAAAAACAGTCATTAAACTCATGAGACTGCTTTCTTTAAGATCATGCTATTTTTTAAGTGGAAGTGCTGAGCTGTGTAATTTCTTTTTCTTTTTTAACAAGACTTTTGTATTTTGTTAATGAAACAAAAATCCCCAGGAGAGGAGGTCATGTAGAATGAATTATATAGTCCAGATTTCACAGAAATTATTTAGTTGTAATATATGCTTTATGTTTCAGGTGGAATAATGATTCTCATGTGATTTAGTTCAAGTGAAATTTGAGACTGCTTCTGCTTTCCAGGGATAGGAGGAGGGCTTTTCATCAGAAGTATAACCAGTTATGA
The DNA here is from genome assembly GCA_013396775.1 of Cephalopterus ornatus. Classification (NCBI taxonomy): domain Eukaryota; kingdom Metazoa; phylum Chordata; class Aves; order Passeriformes; family Cotingidae; genus Cephalopterus; species Cephalopterus ornatus. The sequence goes on along the minus strand of VZRE01009000.1, from coordinate 152,641 downwards.
TTGTATTTATTTCTTACCTCCCCTCAGCATTTTGCCTCAGTGCATTCTCTGTGTACTGTATAGCACCTGCAGACATAGAAAGAGGAAAGAAAATAAGATGTTTGTATTTTGCTTGTCTACTTTGCATTTGCTCCACAAATGAACTCTTTCCCATGAGAAATTATTTTGCATATCTCCCTTAACGCATACTCCTAAATTGACTGGCTATCTTCCAGTGCCAAAATACATCTCAGGTTCAAATATGTAGTGAGCCTGAGGCTTATATTGATTGTATGTGCAAGTTGTACACTCTTAGAGAAAGTCTTTCAGACACCCAATATCATGTTAATGTTTTTCCTATAGTGAAAGATAATAGAAATCTATGAAGTTGTGCCTTATGAACTCCAAGCTTGTTCTCTCTCTATCTGATTTTTTTTTATTTTTTTTTTTAATTTTAATTTTTTTTTTCTTGCTCCCAAGCACAAAGAATTGAAGAAACCATGTGTGAACTTACCAGTCAGCTGTTTGTACATCAGTTTATCTGGATGTTATGTTCTTATCTATGTATTAGAGGAGTAAAGGCGATACATTTGTAGGAGGTTTTATGTGATTTTAGATAGATTTAAAGGACTTCTAAGACCTATGATTGTAATAGATACTGTTGAATGAGAATGTATATTAAAGTATCTTCCATGTTCTATTATAAATTTTTACAAGCTACCATTTTACAAGTTATCAGTTTAGTAACTAAACTTACACACATTGAGACTCTGAGCCTAGGCAAGGGTGAAAGGCTAGCTAGAGTAATCACCTCAGCTAAGGCCTTTGGACGTGTTTGGCATATCAGTATCTCTGCTTTTATTATGTACTAAAAGAATAGTTCAGCCTTCCTCCTTGTGGAAGTGAGAAGGGTGAAGTGAAAGTTCTGCTGTCTGCAAATAGCCCGGGGAACTGAAGCTTGATGTTCTCCCATTCAGGTCCACAAATAGCACCCAATTTACTCACCTCTGCTCCTCTCTTCATTAATACCAATCCAGAAGGAGACCTAGTCTGCAGCAGACAAGAAAGTTATTTTTTTCTTACACTACTTGATATCTCCCTCTCAGTCAGTCTGGCTGTCCAGTCTGGCTGGTGACACCCTTGATGTACAGTGTTTGAGGCCTTAATCAAGTAATGTGCCTTCATCTTGCTTTGTACTTGTACGCTCTTTTTGTACTGCTAATCACTAAACTAAATCTGACAACCAGGATCTCCAACATGAAAGAAAATGTGAGATTTTTTTAATCCAGCTAGCACTCGATAACTTCAGAACAGCCCTGGCTTGTATTTAAGCTAATATATTGTTGTGTGTTATTCAGTTTCAGAAAGGTTAATGCCCATTTCCCCAGGATCCACAGGCCAGAGCAACAGTCCCCTGCTCGCTAAACGAACCACTGACATTTATGAACATTATGTTCATAAGGTGGGGTTTTACATACATAAGGAACTGAGCTACAAAAGCTGCCAGTATTGCTGCACCTGTTTACATTTGCAAAAGCCAAAAACGTTTTACCTAGACACAGTGTGTATCATCTCCCCTGTGTGTTTGTGGAGTAACAAGCAACTGTCGTGGTTTAACCAGGCAGGCAGTCGTCACACAGCTGTAGTGGGGTGGGGGAAAAAATATGGAAAAAAAGTAAAATTCTTGGATTGAGATAAAGACAATTTAATAGGACAGAAAAAGAAGACATGACAATGATGATGATAATAATAATAGAATTAGAACATACAAAGCAAGTGATGAACAATGCAACTGCTTACCACCTGCCAACTGATGCCCAGCCAGTTCCCAAGCAGTGGCCTCCTCATCCAGCTTTCCTTTACTGAGAGTGACATCATATGGTGTGGGATATCCCTTTGGCCAGTTTTGGCCAGCTGTCCCACTGTGTCCTTTCCCAGCTACTTGTTCCTCTCAACCCAATGACTGGTGAGGCAGTGTGAGAAACAGAAAAGGCCTTGACTTAATGAAAACACTACTTGGCATCAACTAAAGCACCAGTGTATTATCAACATTATTCTCATCCTAAATGCAAAACACAACTACAGCAGCTACTAGGAAGAAAATTAACAGTATCCCAGATGAAATCAGGACAGCAACAAGTTCTGACATTTTGAAAACTACTGGCATAAAAATCAAAAATAAATGAGCTATTTTATAAAACAGAGTATGTTAATAGAAAATATTCCTGGAGATTTTTCTGTAGTTCAAATGTAATATGCTCTGAGCATCACCACTTGATTTCCAAAGCAATTTCATGTAACACTTTTATGAAATGCAGAAGAACTTCCTTGAGCAAAATTAAAGAGGAATAAAAGGCAAGCCTCCAAGAATAAAAGCCTCTACTTCAGGAAAAGACTAGGAACTTGAAAGAATGTCCAGTTATAAGTATAGGAGTGTATAAAGAAGCAGGTGGTGTATTCTGAATAAGACTTAGCTGGGAAGCAATATGTGGATATGGAAAAAATTATTTCGGAAGAATAAGACAACTTTATTAAACAGACACTGGAACACTTAGGATTGATTTTGTTGTGTGTATTTTATACAAGGTCTAGGATGTGCTTATTAACATTTCTTCTTAGCAGTGATTTGTCTCTCTTTATGACTAACTTTCTCTGAGCATCCAGCAGCTTGTCTAAGAGTGGGCAATTGTCACTGCCACACCATAAAAACTAGTTATCTGCTCAGAGCCAATGTATTCTCTGACTTTCTCACTGGTCATTTGTTTGGGTTTGACTCTTTGTGTATTCTGGTATGAGTTAGAAGCAGCGAAAGCTAAAATTATCAAAGTTCTTTCAGCTGTCATTTTGCTTGTAATACTGCCAAAGTCTGTGTTTTAAAAGGCCAGCAGTCTGATCACCTCAGAATCTTGTCTCCATCATTTTCCAACCACTGATGAGAAGGACAAATACTACTTCCCTAGTAAACTGTCTGGCACTCTGTGTTTTGATGTCTTTTTCCACTGCAAGTATATTTCTGATGCAAAAAAAGAAGTGTCATACTTGAATGCTCACTGCAATCTACCAGCAGCAATTTTCAAGTTATTTGAACAGTGGTCCAATTGACAAGAGGGACAGCAAAATTGTGTCTCAACTTCATACCTCTCCGCTTATTTTGGAGATCGTAGTCCAAGGGAATCTCAGACCTAGAAATATCCAACCTTCAGTCTCTCTTCCTCTTTTTGGTTTATTACTGCACCTTGCACTGATGATGTGAACTGTTTCCACCATCACAAATCATGTATTGCCATTTTGAGTATGTAGCGCAAGACATGGTCCAAGGAGCAGTCACCAACATTGTTGATATTCACGCAGAGTTTTGCACTGGCTGGTGTAATTTATCATAAAGCACCATAACTCCACAAGCAGAGTAGAGAAGGGATAATGCTTAAACCTTGGTAGTTTTGTATCTTCAAGGTCTCTTCAAAGTCACAGAGCGTGGAGAATGGGCAAGATGGATATTGAAGAGGAAAAAGTGAGATGGAATGGATGGACAAATCATGATTTGAAAATTTGCCCATCTGCTGGTCACCCACTTGTGAGAGACTGCAGGAAACTGGAGTTATGTTTCAGATTCCTGGAGAATGGAAAATGAAGATATGAAGATTGAGTAACCACTGGCTTTCTTCAAGGATTTCAGAGTTATTTCTTCATAGGTTTTTCTCAATCATTCAGTTTGCTTGATGCTACCCTGTGTTTGTGTGTGTATGCACACACACACACATATATAAATAAAATAGGATTTTATAAATAGTCTGTGAACATATCCATTAAGAAATGGATATCCATACCCATCCAAATGAAATCTCACAGTTTTATTCAGTTATTGTACCCCTGTACCCTAACAAAGGCTCAATTGCTTACCTGTTGCCAGACTGAACACATAGCTACAAACTATCTTGAATCCAAGTCATATTTCCCAGGGGCAGCAATATGTTATTTAAATGTAATAGTAACATTGCTGGGATAATTGTACATCGTGCAAGTCCTAGTGTCTCCAAAACCTAAAATGTTTACCTGCAAACAAAAGGACAATTTCGTAGCTAATCCTTCATAGTTATTTGTGGAAAGATTTCAGCAGTCATCAAATATCTGTCATAAACTGTTCTTTGGGTGGTTTCCTTCAGGTGAGTCTTTATCCTTAATCATGATTTACTATAAAAAAAGCGCCTTTTTCATGTTTTGGCAAAAGCAGGTTATGGTATGTTGCATCTGGTTGTGTGTCTTGGTCATCCAGGATTTACGTTACATGCATGTTATTTGTTTAGTAGGTAGCAAATCCAGGATAGAGTTGGTTTGTAGGGGGAAGAATAGGTATTTGTCCAAAACCTGCTCTTTCCTTTTGAATTATAAATGCAGAGAAACTAAAAAAATTTCATATTCTACTTAGAGATTTTTATCTCTAAGATAAAAAGATGCTCTGTACTTCGCAAGAAGTCTATTAGATCCTTTTCACAGTTCTCATCACCTTTGTTATGTTCCTGCCATGTTCTGGTGCTCCCAGTCAAATGTCTTTCTCCTCCCTCTTCAAGTTATTCCAGAGCAGCTGTATATTTTCCTAAGTGACTATATATGAATCCCTTTAAAAGTAATAATGTTCCCCAGGCTTCTGAAGGGGCCACTAATGAGTAATATGTGATTTTTTTCCTGTCTTGCCTCCCTTTTTTAGCCCTTCTATGAAGCCCATCCACTCTACACCATAAAGCTCATGTTGAAACACAAGACGTGTCCTCCAGGGCTGAGTATTCGGATCATTCCTGTTTAATATTGTTATCAACAATCTGGATGAGGGGATTGAATGCACCCTCAGTCAGTTCACAGACAATGCCAAGTTGGGTGGAATTGCTGATCTGTTGGAGGGTAGGAAGGCACTGCAGAGGAATCTGGACAGACTGGATCAGTGGACTGAGGGGAATGGGAGGAGTTTCAACAAGGCCAAGTGCTGGGTCCTGCACTTGTGTCACACCGATCCAAGTCTGCCTGGCAGAAAAGGACATGGAGGTGCCGGTCAGCACAGCTGAACAAGGACCAGCAGTGTGTCCAGGTAGCCAAGAAGGCCAATGGCATCATGGTGCATGCAGGTCGTTTCCTTGTCTGTGGAGCTTCTAGTTCTGAGTGGGCTTCACTATACATCTCTGAGGTTCATACTCATGTTTATTGCCTTCATAATCTTTCCTGTCTAAACTGTTAAGCTAAATTCTCATTGTGAGCAGAATACAGCTAGAGTTCAGGTAATTGGACCTCTTTCCTTTACCCACACATGTTTTGTTAGGGAAAGAATTCAGATCTCAGGCAGAATTTAGACCTATCCTGTAATTATTGTCATTGGAACCAGGGAAACAGAAGAAATCATTAACCACGGAAAAGATCAGTACTGGCTGAAATTTATGGTGTTAGGTGTGCTTGTGTAGTCAGAACATAAGAATTGTGCATTGTCTCTGTGTCACAACTTTTTTTCAAACTAGGAGCTAGATTACAATGCTGAGATGTATTAAAAAAAAAAATAATAAAAAACCCCAACAACAAAACTAGTGACTTTTCAGTTATTTGCCACCTCTACTTGAAAAATTTCAGTTAAAAATATTTCTTGTTTAGCAAAAGTTGTCCATGTCTTCTGCTAGACATTGTCTGAGAAGTGGATCTCGAAGTGCATTCAGTGCAGCTGGTGGAAAGATTCTGTCTTTCAATTTTGTACAAAGCAAAGACCAGTAATCAAAATCACCTGGGACGAGACTTTTATTGCACCCATTTTGTATGCCCTTGCACTGACAGGAAGTTTTGCCGTTCAGCAAGAACTTGTTCCTTGTTCCTCCTGTTTACATCCACAGAACAAGGATTATATCCTGTCATCCTGGTTTAACAGGATTTGCACTGCCCCATTCTTCTGGAATAGCTGTAGCTATCAGGAAGGAGGAGAATCACATCTCTACCCACACATGGGTGATAGAAGTGTCAAGTAAAAATGAAATTATGTAAGTAACTTGTCACTGGCAAAATTGGAACAACTTATTTCATTCCACTGGGGAGAACATCACTGTGATATGTGAACTGGTCACTAAAGTGGCATCCACACTAAGAACATCTGTTGGCATTCTTTTGCTGGTAAAGCAGTCATGGCATGGTGAAAGCAGTGCAGAAATTTAGGGTAAACCTTGCTGTGGCCATTTAAGTCACTACTGCCCTCCAGCTACTTATTGACACTCCTCTACTGAAGGTCATTGTCCCACATATTTACAGCAAAGGATGTACACTGCTTTATTCAATGGCTTCATAGCTTAAACCAAATAGATGAGCTCACAAGAGCAGCTGAGGCTTGTTTGCATGAGCTTCTCTGATGAATTTGCCATAGAAACTTCTGCTAGAGACATGCAGGAGGAATTAACCACTGAAACACAAAAATGCAGTTGAAAGAAAATGTTAAGTGAATTTGTTGGTCATGAAAGAAGCCTTTGAGCACCAGTATAATGTTATGTTTATTATCAGCTAACCTGTCTATCCAAGTAGGATTTGTTCTTCTAACTAGTATAGACACTTTTGGAAATTTTACCCTTCTCTTCATGAAAAGAAGGAAACTTTCTTATAATTGTATGATGGCCATTTCCAAATGTCTATCGGAGAATTACCCCATCATGTTAACAATGCTAGAATTATCAGAAATCTTGCAGTTTTGCCAAACTAAAATTAGTGGAAAACAGTTTAAATATTTTACAGCTGTGCCGCATTACACAGTAATTGCATACTTAATAATACAGGATGTACACTACTACTTACAAGGAAAGTTAATTAATTTTCTATTTGTATTAGGTTTTTTTCTTTAAAAAAACCCTGCTGAATACTTCACAACTTGTGTATGTTTATTTCATGTTATAGCTAACAGCCTTAATTCAGAAGCTTTTAATTTGGAAAGGATTTGAGTCTTACACACTTAAACCTAATTTAAACATCCTTTAAACTGCTCTGAGTGTGTTTCTTTTTTCCTGGAACTACTAATGAGTGTGTTTAATAGTGACATGGACACTCAGAACAACAACAACAAAAACAGAAAAAAGAGAAAGAAGTAAAAATAATCACCTCTAGCAATTTTACAGGCTTTAAGGGAGTGAGACAGCAAGAGAAAAGAAAAATCAAGGTGCTAGCTACTCTGCTAGTCAAACATCTTATGGTTCTGTGCACATTTGAATATTTTTTTGATAGAACTCTTTTCTATTCTTAAGACAGAAATTATATAATTTTTGCTTTAAGTTAATTTGAAGTCATTATGACTGATCACTTACTATTAAGCATGTCTTTAAGTGTTTCTTCACTAGAGGTAGATTCAAGTACTTTATTTTCCTGAAGTGGAGCCCAAAGCTCTGTTGGTGCCCTACTCAGAATCTAGCTTAATTCCGATCAGATTTCTCACCATTCACTGTGGTGTCACCTGAGTCTGCACATTAGTCTTTCTAACTAGAATATGCCTAAAAATGTGAGTTTTATTTTCCCAGCCAAACAAAACATGATAGAGAATTGCTAGTGTTTTAAACCTCTGTATTCATCAAACTCATGATGCCAGCTTGATTATTTTGTGGGATTCTGTGTGCTTTAGAAGGCTTTTCAGTCTCTTAAATACTACCTTACTGTATTGTCAAGAAGCATTAAGACTATTCTTTTAGGGTATACTGTGTCCTGGCCCAGCTGGCCCAGCCTGCTGTGGATGCTGTTTGTTTTCCTAGGAAAGTCAGTTTTCTATCATTTTTTGGTCTGTCATTGGAATTTGGAAAAAAAATATCTTGTTGTTAAATGTAGGGCTGGGATGAAATTCTCACAGCTCCCACTGGCTTTCTCTTTTACTTCCACTTGTGTTCCTGACCATTGCTTTTTATAGAGTTGCTGAGACTGCCGTGGCCATTTTTGGGACCCCAAATCCAACTGGGATTTTTTTTCCTAGGTATTTTCTGCTTCATGTCTTTAGGGACTGTGATGTGAACATCTAACAGAAGCTGTTTTGGGGAAGAGAGTGTCCAGAGGCCAAACTGCTCTTTATTATTGCTATGCAATTGTGTGACCTAAATATATGGTAGAGTTTGCCTTCTGTGGCCTTTTTGCAAAATTCATACAATTTGAAACTGTTTTCTGTCAATACTTCAGATGGGCAATAGTGGATAGCTGTGGTGACATGAGTAAACCTTCCTTCTGTGTAAATTCATGCCCATTAAGCTGCGTACTGTGGTCAGGCATTGTGGACATAAGTTGTAGCAATAATAGCGAAAGTGGATTTCAGATGCACAGTTATTTTTTTATCTGTAGCACCTACCTCTTTGCAGAGGGGGACAATATTACTCCAGGGAAACTCTTGAACTTTTTATTTAGGTAGCTGGCTGAGCATTTTTTTTCTTTTTGTCTACTGCTTAGTTTTGCTGGGTTTTTTTTCTGTGAGGATGGAGGAGTTGGGAGGAGTTGGGAGCAATTGGGGTGGGTGGGGTTTTTTTAATCAATCAACACTAGCAGCAAATCTACACCTACTTTTGTTAATTTTTTTCATTTTCTTTTGTTTTTTTTTTCCTAGTGCTACCAGTGTAAGTGATCTTTTGCTTAACACAAGATGCTTGCAAATTAATTTCATATCCTTCCAAAATCAGGATGTTTTCTTCAGTATCTTTCAATAAAAGTTAGCTGCCTCTCAAAACAATCAAACGTAGAAAGTAAAAGTCTAAGGGGGAAAGATAAAGTCTAAGGGGGAAACTGTCAAGTTACTGTGATCAAAATTTTAATTACTTTTCTTTGCCCCTTATTTATGACTTTCAATATAAATGAATTCTCCTAGCAACTTGGAGAGCTGGACATTTCCATCTCTGTACTCTGTTCTGTGGAGGGTACCCAGTCATGGAAAATAGGACCTTAAAATTTTCGTGTGCTTTGGGCACCTTCCTGACAATACTTAACTTCCCTGCTGAGATGGAAGACATGATACTATTGAGCCAAATATTGGATATATTTGCTTCTGGTTTTGTCTAGGGGAGTGGGAAGGTGCTTTGATGTCCTGCTTTGTTTACCTAGAGATTCATAGAGTAGAATCACACAATCACAGAATGTGCTGAGTTGGAAGGGACCCACAAGGATCATCAGGTCCAGCTCCTGGCACTGCACAGGACCATCCCCAAGAGTTATAAAATGTGCCTGAGAGCATTGTCCAAATGCTTCTTGAACTCTGACAGGCTTGGTGCTCTGCCCACTTCCCCAGGGAGCCTGTTTTTGTGTCTCTTCTATATGCTTATTCCTTCTTAACTGTAGCTTTTACAAACACTTTTTCATTTGCTACGTGAATTGGAAGCCTTTCTTGATTTGAAATTAACAGTGACCTTATTGTTTATTCATCTTCTGCTGAATCATTTTCTTTGCTTCTTTGAAGTTTTATTATTTGTTTTATGGTAGGGGGGTTTATATTTGCTTTTTCTTTCCTAAATGTGTAATATTGCCTTGGCTTCTGGGTTTTTTTTGCAGTTGATCACCATTCCTAGACTTACAGAAACTTCAGTTCTTTTTAAATTACTATTACTACAAACCTAATTTCACTTGGCTGTGTCAAAACATGACTCTGGGTCTTCCAGCACAGGGTTTTTATCCCAGATCCATCCCAACAATGGCTGAGTTTCTTACAAAGAACTCTGTTAAAACCCGCAAAACTGCAAGATAGGGTTCTGTACTTTCTGTATTTTTCATTTAAAAGCATGTGTCTCTCACCTTTCCTCTTACATGGAATGCAGTTCGAATTTCTGCAATATAGTTTCAATACAGCTTCTTCTGCCAAGTTAACTGAAAACTATTAAAATCATCAAAAGCTTCTGAGGCAACTATTGTCAGAAAAAACACCACTCCTTTTTTATTGCTTTCACTCACTGCTTGCAGACAAAGAGAGAAGCAGCGTTTAAATCTTTTTCACTTGCTTTCCATGCTTCTGGAGAGTTTCGGTTCTACTGTTGAACTTTTAACTGCTCTGTTTGTGGATTTTTCTGTAGTTACTTCAGCTGAGCAGCATTTGTTGTTCAGAAATGAGGCAGTGAAGAGAAATATAGTAGGGCTGCTTCTATCATCATTGGCTCCTTTCTGACTGGCCTTAACATTGCTTAACACCTGCCTGTTAATAGAACACTCTCCAAATTACTTAGACCAGGACCCTAATTCATTATAAAATCCACCAAAATTTTCATTAACCGCCTCAAGATGAATAATAGCAAGAGTCAATCTAAACTATCATATCTTGTGCAGTACCCCTTAGCTGTGCCACGCTTCTTAGCTGTGCCATGCTTCTCTTCCTTTGTTAGTCCTATACCTGCCCCCCAAATATTACATAGCACTAATCCATCCTTCTTCCTTTTTTGGAGGAACAACACTTTTCTTTTTTGAAAGTTTTAGTCTTAGTTTGGATCCTTTTTCTGAGGAAACTTGACTTCAGAGACCTGCTGTGAATATTATTTCTGGAAGTACTATGTCTATGGACAGAAAACCAACTTTTTCATTCACTTCTCCAGCCTATCTTATCCCTACAGATTCACAAAAGTAGCCTGAAGCTGGCAACCAGCAAAATCTTATCACTTTATACAGCCCAAAATAGTTCAGGTGAAATGTATAATTAAATCAAAAACATTGTAAATTTTACCTAGCTTTTCAGACTGCTCTGTAAAGTTAAAGACAGGAGAAGTGTCATTTGTCTTCAGACAGCCTATCATAACTTGAATAATAAAATTCAGAAGTAGGAAAATTGCTATTATATATGAATAATTGCACTGAGTATTTCACAATTTGCGTATTTGATGCCACATCAAAATATATTGCAATGTAAGCCACAGGATCAAATGTAAAAAGAATGTTTTTAATTAGAAAAGAGCTTTTATTCCACTTTTGATAATGCCTATCAAAAATATATTTTTTAAAAAATCTGCACTTTATTCAATTAGAAAAGCTCAATTAATCAACAAGAGTCAAATGAGTTCTGTTCAAACTAATGAAACGTAACACCGTTTAATTCCCTTCATCCATTCATTTCTTCAGAGGTCAGTTTTGTGACTGTTCTGCTGCAAGGCTATTTCAGTACTGGGGGGG
>VZRE01009000.1:48651-141507 GCA_013396775.1 Cephalopterus ornatus | reverse complement strand
TGGGGGCTTTTTAGGGTTCTCTGCTTTTTTTTTTTTTCCCCCCAATATTTTCCAGTCCCATTTAGAATGGAGTTGCAGAAAGATAAGTCCATCTCACAATTAGTTCATGTACAGCCACCAGAGTGCCTGGTAATAACAGCTTCCGACAAGAATGGATGGTTATTGAAATAGAATTCTATCTCCTGTAGAAATAGTGGGGAATCGATAAATTATTATTCTATAAATTATTAAATCTATAGACATGTGATGATCATAAGTTGAGTTCCTTCTTATCAATTAATTAAATGAGGACATATGCCCATTGTTACTATCTGTCTATTAATTTAATAATTTATTGAATAATGGGTGCTGCTAATACGAGGTTGAACATGACAATATCTATCTCCAGAGCTAGCCCAACATTAATGATCTTGACACTACATTAATTAGTCTACTCCACCTTTTTGGCAAATGTCTTTATTTAATATGGTCCTGAAGAATGTGTTATCTGGATTTGTAACTTGGCGAGTGCCTAATTTCTGAGAAATTTCTGTTCTACCAAAAATTTGGCTTCACAAGAGGCACTTTTTTTGACCAGCGAGGGAGGGTGAGATTCTAAAATGGTGCCATGAAAATAAAGAAGGGGAAAGGAACAAGTCTGATGTGTTTGAATAGGTCAGATAAGTAACCCATTGCAAAAGTGTAGCCCTTCTGAGAAGAATTGACTAGCTCTTCCAAGAATCACTTAGTAGATAACATAGTCTTAAATTTGATAGTAAATGTCCAGATTTTGTATTAACTCTTCATACAGGATTTAAAGAGTTGGCATAAGCTCTCTTAATACCATCTTCCCCTATTTCTAAAAGAGCAGACAAGAAATTCTTTCATTTTTTTCAAGCTCTGTTGCATTTAGGTTTTTGAAAAGCTGTGTACTAAAAATTATACATCATTCCTAGTAAGGATGTGGCTTGTTTCAATTTCTTATCTGACTTTCTAATTAAACCAAGTTTTACTTAAACACAGCAACTACTGATTCTAACAGAAGGCATTGATGTTATTTTCTGTGCTCTGAAAACAACATTTTCTGGTGAAGTTGACTTCAAGATAACTGTGCTGATGTACTGATGGACATCATTAAAAGCTAAACCAAATCAAATGAACTCTTGCATGTTCTTGTGACCTCTCCTAGATTGTATTGTATAGAGCTTCAACTGGCTCTTGCAGGCCATATTGACTATATATTATCACAGACACCAAATGATCTTTGAAAATCACATTAACTAGATAAATGGCCTAAATACATTTAATTGACTTCACATGCTTCTCTTCAATAAAATGAAAGGTTGTCAGAAAACAGCTTACATTTGAATTTGTTTCTCTTATCTCCAATGATTAATAAAAACTTTGTTTTTAACATTAGATAATCACAGTTATACGGTCCTGATGACATAAAACAGAGGATGATGTTTAGGAAATTCACTACTGGGAAAATTAACGGAGTTCTAGTTGGTTTGAACCTAAATGAATAAAATGGATAGAAAACATCAAGCATGAACTGTGGCATTAGCTCAAATATAAGAGGCCAGATTTTTGTATATTTGAATTTCCTTTAGTAAATGGAAACTTTTAATGGCTGCAAAAGAAAAAAAAAAAAAAGGAATTGATTTAATCACACAGTCCTTGTTATTAAGACTTCATGTACAGTTACCTGTGCAAGATATCTGCAGTAATAAAAAAAAAATGTTGCTTTTCTTTAATTAGATGAGCTCTATCTCAAGGTCTATGACTTCTAACAAAATATTACAGCATGTACATTTTATCCAACAAGGTAAAATTAAATATTTAACTATTAAGAACAGGCTGTGAGGTTTTTTTTTTTTTGCATATTCTTTATAATTTTAATAAGGATAAATTGGAAAAAGCAAGGGGTTATCTTATCTCCCTCCACCCCCCCACCAAAAAATGGATTGAAATTTTTAGAAGATTTATCTTGATCAAGAGCTTCAGGCTTTTATTGACTCCTTGTATGGTGCATGCTGATGAGACTAATGACATATGCATAACTTTGATAAAGCTGCAACAGTGGCAACATCAGCATAAGACTGGCCTTGTTTTCTTCTTGCAAGGCAAACTTCTATTGAATATATTTGATAAAAGTTTTCCTTGCAATGGAATAAAATTTTGAACATTAATTTGCACTGAAGTACAGCTGCTGGAACCTATGAAAAGACTTGTAGAAATTTCAGTGGGCGCTGAAACAAACTCATGATGTGCAGCAATATGTAAGTATGCCCCTCTTCCCTCAAAAAAAAAATCCTATCCCCCTCTCCAAATTCAATCTGGACAATGGATATATTAAATATATAGCACTGCATGTCACCAAAGAAATGGATGAGGCTGTTTTGTAACATCAGCAGACTTCCATACAAAAAGTATTTTTCTAGATGTGGCAACAGATGGCTCCACTTACCAAAAGAATACGACCTTATTCATATTTATATTCTCTTAGTCACTCCTTCAAGCCAAATTCACTTGCAACTCAGCCCACTAGGGAAATTAAAGCACAGCCTGAGACAGCAAGACTGGGGGTTACAAGAAAGGCATACCTGCATTCATAAGAGGTCCCTGCCAGTTTTACCCTGTGCAGAAAACTGCTGTAATACCTGTGCTGCTAGTTAGCCCTCAAAAAAGAGTATTGAAGTAGGAATGAAGTGGCATATACGCTTTGTGCTGTCGTTTCAAAGGAGGATGAGTTTTACCTCCCTAGCAAATTGTTCTAAATATGCAAGAGAAGCTTTACCTCTAAATGAAGGATAACGTATTTTAATCACAAAGGGATTATATTTACCACAGCATATGCATTTTAGAACTGTAGAATGTATAGAATGTGTCATATGAAATATGCATTAAGCACCTTTATATATATATGTATAAATTAAAAAAAAAAAATTAGGGAAAGGAGAATGAAACAGGAGTGCAGTAGTAACACCCAGCTTTGTGTTACCCATGAAAGGATGAGTAGGTAGTAACATCATGATTTATTAGAATAATGGCATAGAAATAGACTTACCCTGTCATAAAGTCGTGTGCAAGCTATTTTTCTCTCATGTTAATCATAAGGCACCATTTTGCTTTTATGCTTGAAGAGAAACACCTCGGAGTACCTCAGGCAGTAACTAGGGAAAGAATGGTTTTCATCCAAAGGTCAAGACTGAATCTTGTAGAAATTTCCATTTTTATGCCATCTGGATGCAGATAACACAGCACAGTATTTAGATCCAGATCACTGTTAATAGCTCTAGTGACAGAAACTCCCCTAAGGGTGAGAGTCTGTAACAAGGAAATGTCAATGCCCTATTCAGAGAGAAATCATTTTCTGCGAGATCTAATAGGGATTTAAGTGACCACCGTTGGGATGTCATGGTACAAGTATGTGATGTATCATCAATACTGCAAACACTAGTAAGATCTGTCAGGGAGAACTGGGTTCTCCCAGATGGAAAATCCTGAGCTTCTCTAACTGCATTGACTAAGATGTTCTTGGTTAAAAGCCAGGAAATCTCCCATAGTGCCGCAGAACGGTCCTTGGCTGCTGTTAGCCCAGTTGTTACATTTGGTCTAGATCTTTGTCATGGGTTTATGTAGTTGGATTTTGGTAGCAGGGGGGCTGTAGGGGTAGCTTGTTAGAAGCTGCTAGAAACTTTTTCTGTCCTATGAAGAGCCAATGATAGCCAGGCCAAGGAGGGACTTCCTACTGCTGGCCAAGGCTAAGCCAATTAACACTGTAACACTTCTGTGATAACATATTTAAGAACAGAGGAGATTGTTGTGCGGAAGAAATTCCAGCCCGGGAAGACTGGAGCAGAACATGAGAACAACAATGTAAGCACCAAGGTCAGTGCAGCAGCAGGGGGAGGGGGTTCCCCCCTCTCCCTCAGGAGCAGGGGAAGGACTTAGAATTGAAGCCCCTGCAGCCATAGAGGGTGTGGAGACCCCCCTGCAGCCGTGGAGGAGCCCACGCTGGGACAAGTGGGTGCATGAAGGAGGCTGTGACTCCGTGGGAGGCCCAAGGATGGAGCAGAATCCTGCAGCAGAACTGTGGCCCAAGGAGAGAGAAACTCATGCTGGAGCAAGTTCTTGCTGGGTAGGATTTGTGGCTTTTTGAGGGACCCCACGGAAGCAGGGGAAGGACTCAGAGATGTGGCCCCCCTGTAGCTCGTGGTGAAGACCATGGTGAAGCAAGTTGTCCCCGTGCAGCCCATGGAGGACCAGCGGGGTGCAGAGACTGTACTGCACCCCATGGGAAACAAGAACTAACTGCAACCCCCCTTCCCTTCCCCCTGCACTGCTGAGGGGAGAGGAGAGAGAATGGAAGGAATGAGGGGTGGGGTGTGAAGGTGTTTTAAGACTGTCTTATTTCTCACTCTTTAGCTTTTATCCTGTTAGTAAAAAAATTAAGTTTTGCCCCACGTTAAGTCTGTTTTGCCAATTAGTAAGTGACTTCTCCCAGCTCTTATCTCTATGCAAGAATCCTTAGCTGTTTTTTTCCCTCTCTCTGTCCAGTTGCAGAGGCGAGTGAGAGAGTGGTTTTGGTGAGTACTTGAAATCCAGCCAGCGCCAAACCACCACAATCTTGGACTCTTATCTAACCCCATAGCACCAGTGGAAAAGATCAAGCAAGTAAATGTACTGTTCTGAAAATGCTATCTAAATGGCCGGTGACACAGCTACAACACAATGAATTTTGGATTGAAGTTGATCCCATGCTGATTTTTTGGTGTGGTGTGGAAAATACTTGAAATGTCTTGGGTTGTTGCTTTGCTGTCTTACAACGTCCTAATGATGTTGCTGACCACCCTTGCCTGCTGAAGAAAGGACTGTTGAAGAAGTCATATGAAAAGACACCTCTTTAACCTCTTCCCATCAGCGACTATGAGGGGTGCCCTGAGCCCTCCTGCTCAGGCTTTTCACAGAATCACGCTCCAGTTAGTTTTTAGAGGATTTTTTCTCTCTTTTTTTTTTTTTTTCTCTTCAGGGACTTTGAAAGAGCATCTATATTCAGTAGAGCTTTGGAACACTTATGTGCACTTCAGGTATGAGAAACAATTTTAATTTGTCAGGAACTCAAATGGGCAGAAGGATGACAGAGAGCCCCCATAAAAACCAGTGACTTTTATTTTGGAATCAGTCTTATTGATTAATCTTTCTGCTTCCATAGGTCATTTGCTTTCAGTGATGATAAGTTTTTTGATATTTCTGTGAATTCTTGTTATTGGTAGGAAGCAACTGGATTAGTTGGATCCTACTGGACCAGTCACTGGTCCCATTCATAGTGGCTTCAAATGCTTCATTTTCTTTTAAGTTATTGGTACCTTCTCATAGACTGAGAATGATTTTTCTTCATATATACCACTGCTACAGCTTCTCTCAAAGGAACTTGGCTCAAGGTCACCTGTCTGCCCAATTTACATTACTTATTAAATGCACATACAGTCAAGAATATTTTAAAAACCAGAAAAGTCAGGCTCATGATGAGTTTTTGGCCATGTAGAGAAAGGTATGGAAATCTAGAACAGTAAAGTTGCACATTGTTTTGTGTGCTATTCACCTTTACTGGTGCTGTGGGATAGAAGCAAGTCAAATTTTGGGATGCCTTTACTTTTCTGTTCTGGACCTGTGGATATTTCAGAATTACGTATGTAATCGTTTTTAGGAGATTCAGGAAAGCATCTAGAAATTTGTTTTAGTTGTGAAAGGGGAATCTTATTTTAGATGTGATCTGTAAACTGCATGAAGAAAACTTATATTAAAATAATGTAACCCAAACAGCAGGCACTAGAACATGATGCAGTCTGTGCCTGTAAGCCGAGCTCCCGTGTCTGATGCTATTGTTCTGTTACTTACCCTGAGAGCTCCCAGAAGATGTGACTCACTGTTGTACTATTATACCAGGCACTCTACAAATATGACTCATGATACAGTTCATGCTGCCAGTATTCCCTCTGGAAAAGGGAACATTGTAAGTTCTTCGTAATAGTAATAACTAGTTAATTTAGGGCTGATGTGTCTTGTGCCTAGCTCAGCCATGCAGGCTAGATGGAGGGGTCAACTTTCTTCCTTGAATCTGCACAGCCATGCAACATATGAATAAATCCTGCTCAGTGGGTGGGAAACACAGAGACGCTCACAAGCGAGTATGCAGAGAGACTTAAAGGAGGAAAAAACAGCATCCTTTCCCCTTGTACATGTCTACCCCGATCCAAACCAATGGGATTGGCAGGATGTTTGGAGCCAAGGAAACTGCTTTCATTTCTGGTGCCCCAGGCAGCTTCTCTGCTTCTAACAATCTTTTCCAGGGGGAACATGAGCGTTTTCTGAGTGGTGCTTCCTCTGAGGGCTGCTCATGGAGTAACACATTTTACGCATTCCCCTTTACTCAATGCAATGTCTAAGGGCACCATGCAGTTGAGAAACAGTACCAGGAGTAATTAAAAAGGATAAAACAGAAAAAAAGTAATGTTGCTACAAACCATCGTCTAAAATGATAACAGTCTGTAATGTGCTCTAATTATCTAATTAATTATACTAATAATCACTAATTGATGCATATTTTAAGAGATGGGGAAAATGTGCCTTCAAAGTGCTGCGAATCAACTGTCTGGCTGTATTTGTGATTTGACATGGAAAATGCTCATCGCAAAAAACACCTCTTGTCTGTAGCACAACAGATTTCCCTAGGGGCATGAAGAAGTCAGAAGACGTTATTTTCCTGCATTGTCTAGGCAAACCTTGAGAGCACTTGAAACAGTAGTCAGGGAAAGACTGGCATTTTCTTTTTGTCATGAAGATGCTTTGGGTGATATACTAATCATTTACTCCTATTCACCACTTTGCAAATTTGTTCAGAAATGTTTGTAAATAATGACACTACAATGTCTCTGGAACAATGTGAATATGTAAGACTCCCATTCTGTCTGGAAACACCACAGATATTTGTCTAAGCTGAAGCAGACTTTTTCTTTTTTAAATATATATTTTTTTAATAGGAAAGCCTTGTGGTAGGCATATTTTTTTCTTACACAGGAGAGCCTCTGACCTGTTTGAGTGTATGTGATGTTGCTGATTGTAAATTGCAAATTCCGTGCTTTTTATGCATAGAATGAGTCTCTTCTAAGTTTGCAAAAGTCACACTTCTTTCTACTCATAGCATTGCAACAGTCTTATGAGTGTGATATAGAAACTATCCCATAATATTCCTCAGAGACTTCAGTGGGGATGGTTGCCCTAAAACCAGTCATCAGTCCAGGGTGATTGTTTCTTCTCATCTGCAAGAGCCAGCTGGAAACTGTATATTTTAATCTCAGTTATGCCATTGTCTGATGTATGAAATCACATTCCATCATTCTGTAGCATGTAGGGGTTACTGAGTGAGGAAGCTTCAGACTAAGGTTCAGTGCTGTGCTGCCTGGCAGTAAGGAGCATTCTGTCTTGCTATGGTTTAGCAATTTATTTTGGACTTAACCAGATCCTATAGTGGGCACTGGCAACCTCTGTTTTCTGTTTTGCCAGGTGATGGTTTCCATGGACCATGCTCAAGAGAGAGCAGCTTTTCCAAAGCAATAGGAGAAAGATGAGATAGGAGGGCAAGAACAGTTATTTCATTAGACCTCCAAATGGTTGTCTTTGTCATCCTGTCCTGGGGCATGGGAGGGCAAGTGATGTATGATAAGGAATGAATGATGCCTGTGAAAAAGTAATATGAATGTTCCTGATTTACGTAAATTACAGATAAAGTCAAGGCTGTCATCAAAAAGGGATAGGGGAGTTGCCAGTTTTGTGGATAAGGTGTTGGAAACTTTGTTAAAGAACACTTGTTCTGCACATAAAATTAAGACTTTTAACTACCTGTCATGTTTACTAGAAATCTGGGCTGAGTTTTATGTTGAATAGGGGCTTGTCTTCTATTTTATGATTTCTAATTTCTCTGAAAAGTTAAGTGTTTATATGGCATTGAAAGAATTCTTAATAAAAAGAAAAGGATTCAAAGTGAGCCAGCCTTTCGCCTCCCTATTTTTTGTCACCTAATCAGTTAGCCAGTCCTAGTTGATTGCATCTTATCTATACTTGAACACACTCCATTTAATCAAGATTAAACTTGCTTTTGCAAATCATAAAAATCAGTAAAAAGTAAATCTAAAAACAGTGTAATTTTTAGTTGGACACTATATTTACCAACAGCTACAGAAAAGGAATAAAACTCTTTATTAACTATCCAAATATATTTGTGAAAAACAAGCTCTTTTCTTTCCAAAGAGCTTTCAGCTTAAGGAACAAGGTGCAGATTAGACTGATAGGAAATGGAAAAACCAGAGGAGTAAAGAAGCAGACTAGGGGATTTTATGTATATAAACCAGTAAAGAAAAAGAAGCTTTTCCAATACAGTCGTAAACATAAGTAGATGTTTGGTTGGACTACGGGTGTAGATAAAATTCACAAAGGAAAGAGAATATCATAAGTCTGAATCCTATTTTATTAGTCATGGGCCTTATATTTTTCCCTGGGATTAAAAATATTCATAGAATCGAATCAGTAACCTCAGTAACCAAAAAAAATTCTTCCTTGAGCAGTTGTAGTAATTCAGTATAGGAGCTCTGTGTAATAATTTCTGGGTTTCTGTAATCATCCAGATTCCTGAGCGTGGGTAAGGAGGTTCAATTAGGGAACCAATTGCCCTTGGGAGAACTGGGAGAATCTTCCCTTCCAAGCTCTGAGTCTGTCAGCATGCTGCCTTGCAAGCTTGGTCTCAGTCACACCTGAACCCAAGACAGGAAGTTCTGGTCTCCACCTCTGCTCCACCATTTCTAGCTCTCATTCACCCATGCTGGCAGGTATTTGGAGAGCCTGGTAGCTCTAGAGTAAGTATTTTGCTTAGGAAGCTGAGGTACTGAAATACTTTAACATGTTGACTGAGTTTAACACAAGGCTGGAGGAAGATGTTTTTTCTGTGGAAGATTTGGAAACTTTGTTTGAGCAAATCTCTACTGTCAGCATTGTAAACTTTTGAGTACGTTCAGTAAATATTCAGAAGCACTGCTGTGCCATGGTTTCTCCCAGTATGGCTGGGTAACCATGTAGGTAATCCTTGTGGCAGCACTGGCTTGGGGGGAAAATGCTGTCCTAGTCAGGATGGTACAGGCTGGCTCTTCACTCCCTGCTGCTTTAAATCCCGGGCTAGCTGCTAGCAGTCCCAGTTTACCTTAAGTGTCTGTGGTGGCCATCAGCATAGTGCTCTGGGTGCAAGCGGAGATGGATTTGTTCATGAGAGGTGGAGAATGAGAGAAAGGGCACAAGAATGTCTTTCTTATTGTATATTTAACCATGTAGGAAAGAGTGGCCAAATGGATCTGTATTTTTTTTTTTTTAATGTGTTTACCACACAAATATCTGAAGCAGCTTTAAATTTTGTCTGGTATTTGTCTGGCCCAGGCAGAGATTGCTGAGGCTCTGTTTGCCACCCCTCAGATATGAAACAGCTGTTAAGCTTCCGGACTTCTGTAACATTGTTAATATAATTATGTTGCATACAATTCACTGTTCCAATCTAATTATACAATGATGCTTCTTTTGACATTCTGTAGAGAACATTGTCTTCCCTCTGTACAGTTGAAGGTTAAACATCTTTTTTCTACCACCTGAGTGATTTTCTTGCATTTTCCTTTAGAGAAAGATATATTTTTAAAAATTCCATCTCACAAGAAAGACCATCGCTGAAACATTCCTTGTTGCGTGCACATTCAAAGAGTTCTCTGTTCAGAAGCAGAAACCTAATTGTTAGTGAGTCACTTTCAATGTCTGATTCTGTTAAATATACTGCAGATGAAATCTAGGCAAAGATGAAAGAAATTTTAATCCTAAATCGAGGAGAGCTGCTTTACAGTAATAGCCTGACCAGGCAAGGAAGGAAACTCTTTCTTCATTTGCATATGAAGTTATTGTTTTAAAATCTCCTTTGAAAAGAACAGATTTTATTGTTTAATGCAAACCTCTCTCCAGTTGGGTTTGATTCAGGATAAATGTTTTGGCTTTTTCTCTGCAGACACAATTTGCTATTGACACATGTACAATGGTTCTAGGGCTGTTATCCTGATTTTCTTTGTGTCCTTTAATCACCTGCTGATCCAGTATTTCCTTCATCTTTTCTTCTTGTGTAAATAATCAGTGACCTCATCTCATCTCTGTGCACACTGCAGGGCAGCTGGAAGCCTCACACGTGATGCTCCTCTCTTCCTCCCTTCTCTACCCTCCCCGCCCCAAAAACGCTAGGGTCTGAATAGTTGTTAATGAAATTTGCATATTCATGAAAATAAAGTTCTAAGCACAGGAAACCAACACGCAGCGTTGTGTTAATATTGCAAGTTCTACAGTTCGAATTTTTTATGTACAAATCATTCTCATAGCTGTGTCCATTTTAGTCCAAGATTAGTCTTCCAAAAATGGCCAGGTGCTTTTATGTGCAGAACAATGACACCTTGTGTGTGTGCTTTGCCATCTCTCTATTGATCTCAGACTACTTAGGAATGTAAGTTTGATAACCCTTTCCCACATTTTGCGTGAATGAGGTAAATGCCACATTCCTCATTACACAGACACCAACAGATGAACTGACTTCATGAGCATACAGCAGATGTGTTGCAGAGCCAAAAATGTTTCCTCTGACTACTGACCCAGTGCTCAGCAACATGGTTGAGAGAAGATTTTGCTGTATGTAGCATCTTCTGTGGAAGTTTGTATGGAAGCTTTGCAGTTGTTTAAGGACATATTAACAGCGGGAATCTCCTGATTTTTAGATTGCATCCAGTTTGTATATCTCAATTACATGACCAGTATAGTGTGCAAACCTTGAGGTTCCTGTTCCACAGGCAACCCTTGACTCTGTCAGTACTTCCCAGGAGGAAGTATTCCTATGAGGTTTTTTGTCTCATCTCTTCTTTAGAAGTCTCCTGAGGGGCACACCACAACCTCCATATCCCCACTGTCTGCATTTATCTAAAACCCACTTGCTAGAAATGAAAGCCTGGTATTGCTTGTCCTAAACCAGAAAATAGTGTGCTATCCTTCTTCTGAGCCTTTATTCTCACTTTCATATTTTCACACAATTACAAGGCCACTCTACTAGCGTTTTTATAATATAATACCAGTCCTTCAATTGTTCCTTGGCAGTAGACTTCCAGATCTCCAGTCTTTCCTATTGCTTTCCTTTGGAGTTCCTCTTGTTTCCAATTCATGCAGGTAACCTCCATTTTAATCAGTGTACCCAGCAAGTTCCTCCACTTCATCACATAGTTTGTGACATAACTATCAGCCAAGGTAAGAACTCCAAAGCATTCACCATGAAGGGAGACGAAGAATTCTGCTTGCTGAACATTGTTTTCTGAATTTCATTGACATTCACTTTAGTACTAAGCTTTGTTTTTGACGTTTTATGCCTTCCTTATACCTCTGTCTATCAGTCCCCATCTCTGTATAGTTTACCTGTTTTGATTATCACTTTGTTTCCTGATTTGGATAATTAGTAATGGTACTTCTGGATTTTGTGTTCTTACTAAAACTTTATATATACGTGTATGTTAGTGCTGAATTTCCTTATTTTTGTGATTACCTTATCCCCTTTGACTGTGTCTCTAAGTTCAGTTTTAGCCATCCAAAACTGTCTGACCATAACCTAAAACCAAGCCAGAAACACATCACCAATGCGAACATTTCCAAGTGCTACTGCCCAGGTTGTGTAACTGGAACTTATGGTATGAACATAAGCAGAAAATCTTCTAAAAACTAACTCTCAGCATCTTCCTTGCACCTTTGCACTGTGTCTGCTGCCATCGTCAAAAAAACACACATACTTAGTGCTGTTCAGTGTCCATTTTGCAGAGACTCAGGGGTTGTACTTATGAAGAATTGCTGTACTTTACCTAATGCATGTAGCATTAACACTGGAGGCATAAATCTAAGCTTTTGGTACAAGAGTTCAAGGAATTTGTCCTTTAAGTGCTTGCTTTCGTTATGTTTTAATAGGGAGAGTAAAGTTAACATAAGAGTTCTGTACGATGTTGCAGTCACAGCTCCATTTTGCTGTGTGCGCGTAGTCTACAGCATAGTCATTAGAAGTGAGAACTTTCTCTCTATAGTGTTGTCAATTTCCCCCATATTTTTATTAATCATTAATTTTAGTAAGGGGGTATGTCATCTGAACCTCCAGAAACAGTAGTCTAAAATTTAATAATTTAGCTCTACATAGAGCCTGCATGAATTTAACTTTTTCTCTGTAAGCCTTCAAATATATGTCTTTTGCACATGCCTCGATCATCTTCAGTGAACAGTCTACTTGTCCTTTTCTCCACCCTTCTCCTTTCCCTTTGATCACTTTTATGCAAAAGCGTGATTGTGATTTTATCTAATAACTTATCTAATAGCTTAAATTTTAATTCAGGCTTTAGAAAAATTTAGCTAAGTCAGATTGAACTCTTGACTGCCATGTAAGTTAACATAGGCAGCTACCCTCATTCTGCTGAGAGAAGATAAATTTCTAAGCTGGGTCATTTAGTTGTAGATTGATATAGAGAAAATCAACTGGTTGAAACATTTATTGTCTCATATAGTAAAAAAGAAGACATACAGCTTCAGCTCTGGTAGTGGCATCAGTGGTTATTAAAGGCTGAGGTTTTTGGGTTACCATCAGTGCAGTTGCTGTCAAGTCAACTGAAAGTCTCATACTGACTCCAGAAACACTTATACTGTATACCGTTACCTAAAGGTCTGATATATTTATAATTCTTTGACTCTCAGTAAATATATAACTTCTCTCTCTCACGTTATATCCTTGAAAGAGGCCAAATACAGAAGATGGTGCTTTAAAATAGGTGATTGGAACATGAAAGAGGTAGCCTACAACACTGGGAGGATACTTTCTTGAATAGAAAAATGAATGTATTTTCTAAGCCTACCTCCATGGTTTTGTTTACTTCTGAGACCAATACATTCCAGGGCTACTGATCTGAATACCAGCAGGTTAAAGGCAGTTTCCCATCATTAGTTCAGCTCAGAAAGATGTGCATCATAGGTATGTTTCTAATAAGAACATTTGACTGAAGATAGAATATTGTTTCAGATAAAAGGAAGCACTATTGTAAAAATGCAAAGCTTTTAAGGTCTTAATAAGCTTAAACTTTCTTTTGCTTATCAAGAAACCATAAAGAAAATAAAGGAAGGCTATTGAAGGGGAAAACATAGTGAAAAGAAAATAATTGATCTATTTCTTCAAGTAGAGGTAAAAATTAAAAATTAAAAGCGCATTGAAAAATGATGCACACTGGACCTCAATCATGGAACTCTTAGAGTTAATATCAGATTATGCAAGTAGTTCGAACAAACCTCTGTTTTGTGTTTTTTGTTGCACTTTAGATATCAGGAGAGGGAGCAGATTGACTTGTTTTTAAAAATGTAGTGGAGTGTCATGTGTGAAAGTCAATCTCCTTCTCCTCCCTCTTGGAAGCTGTGTGCTTGTTTCTTTTATTAGCTGAAACGTAAATAAAATTTACAATGATACTTTGATATACAGTAAAATGTGCTCTGACTTCTGGGGAACATGCTTACTGCTGATACCTAAGGAGTGCTAACGGCAGAGGTTAACAATTCCTGACCCTCTCTGTGGAGCATTTCACTCTCTTCAGACAAAAGCCAGGGATTTCAGACTTATTCTGGCAGGAATTTGGGGGGTTTTAAGCCCTTTAGTAGCATACACAGAATGAGCAGAAATGCCAGATTCATTGTGTCAGACTCAAAGGAAATTTTTTCTCTGGAGGAGCTGTCAAGGGAACTAATGAAACACTGAGTATTTGTTAACTAACAGGATTGGTGAATAGTGACTAACTAATTTACGTGGCATGCAGCAGCTCTCTATGAAAACCTTCATTTTTCGACATTTTGTGTGTAATAATTAGTGTTATCGCTGCTGTCTTTGGGGGCAGAATGTTCTCTTTATCTCTTCAGCCTCTTGAAGTGGGCAGAGGGAAACATGGGAACAGTACAGCAGAGCAGTAGTTGGCGTATGATTGAAAGAAATCTGCTGCAGCTCTTGCTGTTATTTTGCAACTGGTTAGAGGCTCAGGCAGCTAACTACTGACAATTTACATGGTGGGGTTTGTAACAGCCACTTTTCTGCTGTCATAACTGAGGGCAGCAGATGTTTACATCAACAGGAAAAACAAATCACGGCCATTCCTAACTGCCTGATCAAGACTCGGTGCCGCAACCGGTGGTATGGATGTACATGCCTAACAGTGTCACTTCAATGAGAAAAGGTGAGTCCTCCCTCCTCCCCTTGCTTAGCGAGGGATAGACAGGCTCCCCACAGAGCTCCAGCAGGAGCTGCTTATCATTACAGCTCAGTGTGGTTAGCTGGCTGCTGTGTGCTGTGCAGCAGGTTCCTCGGTGGGAACAACATCAGTTGATGGCTCCCCCAAAGGAAACTTTTGAGTATTATCCCAGAAGGTGCAGAGGGCATGGCCACGCCAAGTGTCACAGTGCCCAGTGCTGGACAAGGCAGTACTCTGTGAGGCACTGCAGCTCTTCCCATGGCAGAGGGTTCTTCCTTGTGTTGGAAGAGGTACATGTCTTATGGTGGGATACTGACACTACCAAGCTGAATTCAGCACACTCAGCCAGGGAGTCCCTCTGGCTGGAACAACGGGAAATTATAGGATAAGGCTGGGGTTTCAATTGCCTCTGTAAAGTAGGCCCTCACATCCTTTTCTTGGTGCCTATAGCAGGGAATCTCTCTTTTTAATTTTAAAAACAGGAACAGATGGTGCTGCCCACACTTCTTTCCAATCCGTTTTACTCCATAGCCTTTTTGTGAGCAAACTTGAACAGATTCTGCAGGGTTAAACTTGTTTCTCTGCCTCTTAATATTGATCCAATTTAAACCCAGCTCTCATCTCCTCTTTGGAGAGTCTGCAACACCCAAGGTGTTCTCAAAGTCTGGATAAATGGTAGAATCCATCCCTGACTGGTATGAAAACTGTGCCACCGTGCAGAACAAAATGCTGAATGACTGCAGAAGCAATGTGCAGAACTGTCTTCTGGTTAGAGTAGCTGTCTTTTACTATTTGACTATAGCAAAGCATTTTGTCCTTAAAGACGAGCAATCATATTCGCACCCATGAACTGTAATTTTTTAAAATAGATAAACCATTTCAACAAGAAGCAAAAAAGTGTTTCCACCCAACAGCAGGTACTGTCAAGATTTTCATGCTAACTAATGTGTTGCAATGGGTTCATACAGAAGTGGAGGAATGGATGTATCCCACATCCTTCTGTAACGCGAGGTCGTGTCACACAGTAGGATTTTAAAATGGCTCTATCACATTTGCTTTTTGTCAGATGCCAGTCCAATAAATGCTCAGGGAATCTTGGGAGATATTAGTGGGAAAGAACATCTTAACTTTATACCTGTATCAGGACTGTGTGTGACGCAGGCCAAAAGGCTATAGCAGATCTGGGTATACCCAGAAGCAGAGTCTTAGGCAACCAATACACTTAAACATAAAACCAGGATACTTAAAAATTTTGAATGCTTTTAGGGTTCAGTGATGTCTTGATCAGACAAATTTTCTAATCTATCCATATGCAGACTATGGACACCAAGGTCCTGCAGATGTTTATGATGTTATTTTCTAAATCTGCATGTATTTCTGGTTTTGGTGAAAATTTGACTTAAATCATAGACAATGCCAGTTGTGTGAAAATCACCTGGCATCATTCTGAGAGACTCTGTCCCTTTCACTGCCTCTCAAGGATACCATAAGTCAGTGTCCAAGTATTAAGAGGTGCAATTCTGAATGCCTGAAAGAAAGTAACATTGAAAAGGTGTGGTAGAGACTGAGGTGTCTTTATTACACAGTTCAATGACTGCTTATGCACTCCATGTCTTCTGCCAACTCTATTAGCTACTTGCTCTGAGAAGTAATATATTTGACATAAAAAAATAAAATACCATTCCATGTTCAAATACCCTACAAATATCCATTTAAATATATTTCTACACAAATTCCATATGTTGACAAGCTTGTATTTGAGAAAAAATGGCATTTCCTAATCCTGTATTTGATTTTCTGTGTTATGGACTAAATCCAACTGCCTAGAATGGAATAAACCTTGGTAAAATATGATATTTGTCTTTGTTAATCATGCAGAACACACACAGCTCAAAAAATACTGAGGTGGAATAATGCAGCCTCAATATGCATCCTAGCAAATAAATTCTAGATGCAATGGGCCCCATGCTAATAGCCAATCTGATAATTTCCCCCTGCAGGAAAACCTACTGAAAAACTTTAGACGTGGTTTATTTGGTTTGGTTTGTGTTCCCCCCCGCCACTTCCGTCAGTGGTCCTCTTGCCCAGGTTTTTCAACTACTTTTTCATTTTCAGAAGGCGGAGGAATGTCCTTACTCTCCCACGAGCTCATGTCACTTGCACAGTTCGTCAGTAAACTTGGAGGGTTCCCCAGTTTCCTCACAAAGATGACCTAGATTCTCCTCCATGGTATCTGTGTCTCATAATGGGTGGCCATGCTACTAGGTAGAGTCACTGTGCTGGAGCTGCCCTGATGTGAGTTGTGTCCTGTGCCCATACGGTTTTGCCTCTGCCACAAAATAACGTGCTCAAAGAGAAATTTGAGTAACTGTGTTAATGAGTACAGTCGCTAACATGTCTTATCCTTCTCTATGCTGACTGCAGGGTCATCTTTGACATCAATCTTGGCTGATATGACTCTTTAGTCTTGTGAATGTCCTGATCTTATTATCCAAAGGATATCCAAAGTCTTAGAGGAGTCACATTTTAACAAAGGTGAAGATAACACAGGAAAACTAGGACACCTCTGTTCTACTTATTTGCTTTAGACCATGAATATTTATTTGATCTATCTAATCCACCCCTACTCCCACTCAAGGCAGAGGGGATGATCCATGTATGGAGGGCTTTGGTGTCTTTGCTGGAATCAAAGCTCTGAAGTACAAGGGTCCATTTCTGTATATTCCTTTTCCTGAATCTGGATGCTTACTGCAATCCAGATATTGGTAGGAATGACTCTTAATGCCTATTTTTTCTTTAGAAGTCTCCTTTCCCTCCTTGTGAAATAAATTTATCATGTTTTATAAAATGATATTATAGCCTGTCAATTCTGCTTTTCCTCATATCCAGTTAGTAAGCAAATTAACAGTATTGACTCACAGCACATATAATGAATGCATAACTACCCTTTTTGTCTCCTACTCTAATACTTTCCCTTTTTTTCTGTTTTTAATTTAAATTCAATGTAATTTCAACAATCTTTTTGTCTGTCAGTCCATGTTCTTCAAACTTTGTTGTCTTGAATCTCTATGTTCCTGAGTTACTCCTGGGTGATGAGTAGGCCGTAGTCATTTCAGTAGACCCATATAACATAAATGACATATTCTCATCTCTTTTATCTCATTTATTTACATTTGAATCTGTTGATGTTTGCCTGTTGTTAAAAAATTGATTGTTCTTTATCTAAATGATTTGTTATGTTCAAAATCCATTTGCCTTTATTTAGTAGACGTCTTTGGATACAAAAGACTTTTTAAGAATCATGACAGCTTCCATGTTTGTATTAGGCATAATAAAAAACTTTCAAGATGGAAAAACTCTTGCACACCAATGCACAAGCTGTCCAGTTAGCTGCAGGAGTTCAGCTGCAGTTATCTTTTCTCAATTATTGGGAATCATTTTGATGCCTTGTGGAACTGGGATATCAATTAGATGAATCAATAGTTTAATCCGGTGTGCGAATTCTCACCTCCTAGTCACGCAAATACTGTCTTAGAATTTTAGTCAAACAAACCTCCCTTCATTTATTGTATCCAAATTACCTGTTTGTATTACAGATGATGTCTAGTGACTACTGAGGCAAAGGCAGATAATGATGAGTAAGGATTAGGACTTTATTTTACATCCCACATTAGTCATTAGCCATCACTGACACTGTGGGATTGTTCAGTTGCTAGCACAGAATACTTTCTCCTTGGAAGAATTAAAATAAGAAAGGCTGAATATTGAATAAAAATGCACATTTCATAAAGTTTTTCAAGATAATTACTGGTGCTAAAATTCTGAGTTTTTTAGGATTCATGGAAGTTCTTGCAAATAAATTGCTGATGAACTGAATGTACATGAAGGACTAATTTTGACCTCCTTGAATAATGATAGTGCTAACTTGGTACTTTCTTTTTGTGCATATGTTAATGAATGACTTTTTGTACTACTTGACTAGATCCAATTTGTAGCATTCTTTCATGTTCCAGGCAGCCAAGTCAAATTTTTCCTCCTAAGCATAGCATTAAGATTACCTATCCCTTATAATCACCTATCAAAAATTATGTGATAGCATTATTTAATGAAGAATAGTGTATTGAGGTATATTTCAAGGACGTGTGTGTTTTTCATAGCGTTTTTCCTTTTAAGGACAGTTTTAGAGGTTTTATTTTGAAAGAAATGTATGGTCAGCAGAGGTGCCATTTTGACTTTAAAAAAATCTGCTTTTGCTGATAGAATTAATGCATTCCAAATAATAAATGTTCAGCTTTCAGAAACTGCCCAAATAATGCATCTCCACTGTGACACAGGGAACTGCCTTTGTCAAAACTAATATCCCACAGTTACTGGGAACCTAATGTAAAATCCAGTTATATCAACTCGAATTCTTTCAGTAATTTCTCTGCTAGGATGGGTCACATTTTAGTTGTGGTTTCACCCAACACAATGCTTTGTAAAATTTTCATATTTTGGTTTGCGCACTCTAAGATTAGGGTTGGGTTGGGGTTTTTTTTTGTTGTTACATCACTATATTTTTGATAGTTAAGCTATGTTTTCTCATCAAAGCAGTCTATTTTTGTGTGACACCTGTCCCATCTCTCTGGGAAAATAGACTGATTTGTGAATTTCTACCGAAAACCGAAGAACCTTAAATTTCAAGCTGGTTTTCATTTCTTGCAATACTTCTCTCACCCACACACTTGGAGTTGGACCAAGACAAGAGAATATTCACATATGCTTTTAAGTCACTGTAGTGAAGTTCTGGCTTAACTGACGTGAACACATTTTATTAATTTCAGTGAGACAACTTCTTCTATGATTGTGTTGGTTTTGTCTGGGGTAGGGTTATTTTTCTTCATAGTAGCTACTATGGGGATCTATTTTGGATTTGTGCTGGAAACAGTGTCGATAAAAAGGGGATGTTTTACTGCTGAGCAGTGCTTGCACAGCATCAAGGACTTTTCTGCTTCTCACCCCACCCCATCAGCAAGTGGGCTGGGGGTGCACGAGGAGTTGTGAAGGGACAGAGCAACCCCAACTGACCAGAGGGATATCCCATGCCATTTGGCTGGGCAAAGAAGGAGGAAGAGGAAGATGTTCGGAGTGATGGTGTTTGTCTTCCCAAGTCACTGTTATGCATGATAGAATCCTGCTTTCCTGGTGAAGGCTGAACACCTGTCTGCCCATAAGAAGTGGTGAATGAATTCCTTGTTTTGCTTTGCTTGCGTGTGTACCTTTTGCTTTACCTGTTAAACTGTCTTTATCTCAACCCACAAGTTCTCTTTTTTCTTCTGACTTTCCTCCATCCCACCAGGGGAGCAAGGGAGCAGCTGGGTGGTGCTTTGTGGCTGGCAGGGATTAAACCATGACAATGGTGAGCAGGCATCTAATGGAAAAATCTATCCTGCCAGCAGTCCATTCAGATAGAAACTTGAAATTCTCTTTGAAGCTCTGTTATCTCGTTGACCTCTTATGACCACACCTTCACATAAATTATTTACCAGCATGTTTGCAGATAGAGGATGAATTGGACACATTTGTATGAAGGTGTTTTTCCATGAATATTTGTTGAGTCCTATGCCAGTTACTTATCTATTTTTTATTTTTTGAAAATATGTATATTTTTACACTTTAGAGCTACCAGGAAAAAAAAAATCAAAATGAAAGAAAATAATCCAGGAACAGACCTATAAAACTTACGTACAGACTAAAGTGTTTCAGTGTTCAAGATAGTTTTTAAGAAGGTTCACAGGTTTTATGACTGCCCTCTCTCCTAGCATGGGTTTCCTTCCATGAGTTGGATGACCAGTTGGTTAGGGAAAACTTAGATTAAGTGAAGGACAGATATTATGAATAGAACTCCAGGAACTGTCTTATCTGTAGATGTGAAGTGGATGTTTCAAGCAGTGCTTTGGCAAAGTAGGGGTGCGGGGAATAGTCCAATTATTTACAAATACACAGCTTCCCATGAACTCAGTGGCAACAGCCTCAGGCAGTTCTTTTGTCTGGAGATCTGTAATCATCCTTCTTCAACACTTTCTGAACTCAGGAAGCTGAGTCTCATGCATCACAATGGGTTCCTCATGACTGTTCTGTTTTTTAAGCCTACAGTATGCAAATTTCAATCTTTAGTACTTGCTCCTCCATGAAAATCCCTGTAAATATATCTAGATTTTTACTGTGTTTCAGTTATATGCTATGTGGCGTTGAATAATAGTTACCTTACTATCTAGGTGAAAGTATGGGTAAAGGTATTCTTCCTGTGTAGCTTGAAAGACACCCATGTAATACTTGAATTATCTCTATCCAGGCATGTCTTTGTCTTTGAATTGAATGGTATTCTGACAGCAACTGCAATCAACTTTCAGCATGAAATTTTCTTCTTTTTCTTTTTTTTTCCAACTAGTACATAGAAGTTGTCTTTATTTTATATGATACAGAATGGATGGCAAAACTTCTGAGAAGAATATTGTTGTACTTTATAATATGTGACTGTGATGAAATTTGCAGCACAGACAACAAGTTATGAAGAGCAAATAATTTGCAAGCATTCCATAGGCTGATACAATGCATAAAACATGTATTTCTAAATGATTAAATGATGATTCATATACTGTGAATAATGATTTGTGGACAGTTCACAAGCAGAGAAATTTACTGATATTAATTGGTTGTTGTAGATAATTCACTCAGTTTAGTCACTCATGGTTTGGACAGGATTCAAATTAATAACTAGTATTATAAGTGTTTGAAATCCACTGAAAATGCCCTCAGAGCATCTAGGCCTCTTTCTGTGAGAGTTCTTGATTGGTTTATGTGTTTGTTACAGTACTTTCAGAATGTTCTGATGGCTTTTATGTTTATTTTTATCAAAATTACTACCTTAACTCTTAAAAGTGGCAGACCATTATTTATTTTTATGTAATATAATATTTATGGTTAGGCTTAATCTTTATTAGTATTTCAGCCTTTCCTGCAAACAATTCTCATTGCAGCATTAGATTGTGTTGACTGCTGCTTCTTGTGCCAGATGATGATTAGAAATTGTCCTGAATTCAAACCATTTTCAGCTCAAGGAAAACAATTCATTCGCAGACTAATATGTGGTTGGATCCTTTGTCCTAACTTTTTAATGTTTCCACTAGATGCCTCTGGGCAAGCCAGAAGTACTAGTAAATAGGATAGATAAAGAAAACAGCAGAAATAGCTACGGAAAAGCAATCAAAAACATTTGCCAGTGCTCTGGAGAATTAGACATTCATTGCAAAGTCACTGCAGAGAGAAACCATGAAGCAACGCAGTCACTTACATGCACAAATGAATTACTTCATAAGGCTTTGTTTATAAACTGAACATTTACATAAAGGCCAAGTATTCTCCACAGAGATTAAACTCCTCTGGGTCTGAGTCTCTGGTATTACTTCAGAAAATGAAAGGTACTGATTCACAAGTGTTACAAGCTACAGAAAATGAGCCACGATCTGGCCTAGCTAAAAGCACTAAGAAAATCTTGCAGTACTCACGTTCACTTTCAGAGTGGTTTGGCTAGCCTGAAGGGATAGGTTTTCATGATATAAACTGAAAATTAGTGTCTAAGAGTCTGAGGACTCTGGCACTTTAGTCTGGTTCCAACCTTGTTTGGATCAGATTTGAAGTCTCCACATTCCTAAGAGTGAACTTTAGACTGATAATGGCAGAATGTGCAAGGGGGAGGAGAGAAGGAAACCCTTGTGCTGATCACGAAAAGGCTCTTGGAGAAAGTGGGAGGCTCCCAGCGGCCTCTGGATGCTTAGGCAGCCTGAAGTTGAACAGAGGTAGCACCCTTTCTAGCCAAGAGTTAGCAGAGAAGTTTGTGGCAAAAGTCATACAGGAAGAAGTAAAATGGAGCAGTGAGTGCAGCCATAATGGACTTTGGTGGCAGATGGACCAACAGAGGTACCTGGTGTGGAGGGACAAATTAGAATTCCTTATCACTGACACAAGAGATGATAAGTGGAAAGACATCACATGAATTAACAAGTACCTGGGTGACATGTCAGGAGCAGAGGTGAGGAAAGTGCTAAGATTTCTATCACTGAAAGTAAAAGCCTGCCTTGGAGGGACAGCACAGCAGGCTAAGTAGTTGTGTGGTATTGCTTTTGCTAGTGAATGGAGAATTGGCCACTTCTAGACAAGAAAAACCCTTGCCAGAGGGTTTCTGGCCGGTGGCCATCAGAAGGAAAGGTACCTGAACGCGTTATGTTTGCTCTGGAAGTTAAGGACTGCTGACCATCTTGTATCTGGCCCTAGTTCTCTAAACTGACAGGCTGCACGGAGGAAGATCCACAGTGAATTGGTGGCGATGCTTTCAAAACCTTAAACGCAGTTCACTGTGAATCTTGGTGGTGTTGCAGTTTTTCTTCTGTCTAGTTGTATGTGTGTATATACTACCTCCTGCTTTGCTGTTCCAGGATTGCTGGCAAAGAAGTTGGGAACATCCTTCTGTGATCTGCACATCTCCTTTTCTCCATCTCTTGTCAGTACCTCTCTTAAAAGCATTGTAAAAAGTTATATTTAGAATGATTTCACATCATGCAAAAGTGTGTGGTTATATACCTCTGTATGTGACTTTTTATTCTTGTCCTTTCTCCATTTTATCCAGGCCATCCCACTTGGTTGCATCAATCTGTATTTTAAGATAACTATTTATAGCATTTAAAAATAGTGTGTGAAATTGCCATAAGTATGTTCTGTAGTGCACAGGCAGGTGAGTGACTATGTGAAAAAGAAAACAGGTTTTTACTTGTTGCATCAAATAGCCAGAAGTGTGTTTTCCACAAAACTAAGTAGCTTTTTTCCCCACATTCACTCACGAAGTCTTGTTAGTGTTATTTATATGTACTCTGTTAATTGTGTACCTCATGGACTGGGCAGTGGTTGTTGGTGGCAGCATTTTAATATTTCATAATACTAAAAAATAAGTCTTGTAACACCACCAAGTGCAGAAGTGCTGTGAACCCAGGAGGTCAGTGGGACTTCATGGGGCCATTGCCCACCTCCGGTAGTTGGTACCGTAGAAATCTAGAGGAAGTACCATATCTCAGAGCAGCTAAAGCTTTAATGAGAAGCAGCTTAGGGAAGAGGATGTGCTATGACCTGCCCCTGAAGGCAGGGGTAACCCAGGTTCTTGTTAATAGATCCCGTGGGGTGGATTAGAGTGAAGGACACTGAATGATTGGTGTTTGTAAATATATATCTGTAGGATTTATTTTAGAACAATTTGGTTGCAGTGGAAAGTAGGTATGTAGCCAATTTGGTTATTATTACCTATAGTAATATAGCAATATTAAAGCATAAAAATATCACTTAAGAAAACGTATGAGGGAGAAGAAAAAAAGAAAAAGAAAGGACAAGAATAGAAAGATAACACCACCTATGGATGGCACAGCGAGACTTGATGGTTGCAAAGTGATGGTCACTGTCTTGATCCATTGGGAATGGGGGAAGCCCACAAAACTAAAAGTCTGGTGGGTTAATATATGCTCAGGTTCAGTTGGGAACACTCAGGTAACCTCCCTTGGAAGGGGGGAGTTTTCAGTCCTTTGGTGGAAGGCCTCAGAAATGAGTCTGGGGGCACTTTGGGGGTCTTTGATGGTTTATGACCCCCTTTAAGAATGACAGCTACTTCTCACATCAGTGCAGTTGAGCCAGTTTTGGGCCACCAGAAAGGATGAATACCTTCAGGCTAAGTGTGAATGTGAATGTCCCATATGAACGTGACTTTCCTGGAGTGGGAAGGGGGGAGTTTTACAACTGAGTGAGTTGTGTAAGGGAGGAAAATTGGCATGATAAAAAACCCTGTCTCACCTTGCAGGATCTGCTTCTTATCTGGCTTGAAGCCTGGCCTGTAACCTCTGGTGCTGGGTGTTCATGTCTTATGGAGTCTTACGAGTCTTGCCACCCATAGCCAAAAACTCTCCTCCTCTCCCACAGGGGGTGCCAGCCTGGCCTCAGCAAAGAACTCTGCTGCCTCCACAAATGCGGGATAGTTTTGAGTCATTAACCATTAGTATTTCAGTCTCTCACAGGATGGTGTTTGACTTGCAGAGTGGGAATCAAAAGCTTCATAGGGAGGGCTGGGAAGGGAGGAGAGGAAGCTCTAGGGAGCAGCTGAAGAAGCTGCTCTCCAAAAGAGGATCATTTGTATGAAAAAGGTAAGGAAGTCATTGGAAGAAGAGAACAAGGCTCTCAGTCTGGGACAAAAGAGATGACCAGATGAGGAAATTGCAGCAAACAGGTGATCGAGATGGCAGGTGATCAGGGACAAAGCGACTAAAGAGCCTCACAATGTCACTGCAGCTCCAGCAGCTGCATCTGACAGCTTTGGGATCTGACTGCCTTTTCCCAGGACCCTCACCTCTTCTTTGCCACCTGCTTACTAATGGCTGCTAATTGCTTCCAAGCACCTACAGGAGAAAAGGACCTCCTGAGCTTGAGAGAGATGCTAGGCAGGAGAGAGAGCCCTAGTCACATCCGTATCTGTTATTTCTCCTCCCATTTCAATATTCTTATGTGACCCTGCAGGTGTTCCTACTGGCGCAGTCTCTGGCTGCTGTCCTGGAGCAATCTGGGCATCATCACAGCTTTACCTTTCAAGGAAAACACACAAAACTCTGATGTGCCCTCATTCTGTGAGGTCTCCTGCTACCTTGGAGCTCTGCCTGATTGGAATTGGGTCCTTCAGGGACAGAGGCATTCCTGTCAGAGCTTTCACCCAGCAGTGCTACGAGACCTATGCAAGAATAATCTTTCTCATTTTCTGGAATCCCAACTCTGAAACAAGTTCTTAACAAAAATGTACACAGCAGAGCACCTGAGGAGACTCTAATAGAAGCTAAAGCTAGTGAAAATGGAGATAGCTGGGTAGGATTACTGCAATGCTATTGTTTTCTGGGTTCCAGTTTAATTTGTTCTTTTATGTGTCCTGAACATTTGTAGGTTTGATTTAAGCTCACTGTAAGACAAACTATAGCACAAGTACAGATTTAGGATGATGAGGATGATGTCTGTTCTTCACTCATTCCCTTGGTAAAATCTGCCCAGTCGGATATGCTCCTGTAAAATTAGAATACGAGGCTTATGTTGTCCCTTGTGCTTATCTAACACAAGGATGGGCCACTAGAAAAGTCAATGATTTTGTTTGCTTCTGTCTTTAATTTTTTTTTTTTTTTGAGAAAATCCTGCCATCCCAAGGTCAGAGTGCTCTCATTGCCCAATGCATTTTTATATCATAGAAGTAAAGGAAATGGAGTCTCCGTAGTCCTTCCAAATGCAACCCCCTCCAACTTTGTTGCTGAGATACATGCTTTTTGTTCTTACTTTATTGGATCTGTGTTCTTTAACAAAAGAATCTGAACCAGTAGTTCCAAAAGACTACCAAAACCATTTTTTAACTTTTAAAAAACCCCTACTTTTCTTACAGATAAGTGTTTAAAATGTGATCATCAACTCTTCTACTGCGGATTTTTATGAATGGGAATTGAGTCTCAAAATGTAGGCATTGGCTTTGAAAATTTAGGAATTGACCTGGAAAATGTGGGAATTGACTCTCAGAATATGGGAATTGACTCTCAAAATGTGGGAATTGACTCTCAAAATGTGGGAATTGACCCTGAAAATGTGGGAATTGACTCTCAAAATTTGATAATTGACTCTCAAAATGTGGAAATTGACTCTGAAAATGTGGGAATTCTCTCTCAAAATGTGGGAATTGACCCTCAAAATGTGGGAATTGACTCTGGAGTATTAAAATCTGGAGATACCTTCTTGGTGTGAGAAAAAGGAATGGGGCAACAGTAAAATTTATAACAGTCCTAGTACAGGGCTGGGGTCTAAGTTCCTATGCAGTCTTTTCTCAGTGCAGTGGCTTTGTCATGCAATTTGGGGCTGTTAGATCTCAGTGATTGTACAAGTCTGTGCCTTGGTACTGAGCACAGCCAATTCTTGTCCTGTCTCAGAGTTATTTATTGATGTGGACGTCATGTCAGTCGAACAGAGGAAGTTGAAGAAGCTCTTCTCTGAGCGGTATTTCAGAATGTCAACATTCCTCTCAAGACTGGAAAGATCTGTAGCGTGCATATCAATTTTCCCTCTCATACCTTTGTACACTTGGACTGATATATCTTTGTCTCCCTAGGAAAGATCTCCAGCAAGATTTTTCATAGCATGTGTACACACGCACAACCGCTCACAGAAAAGCCCCGTGTGACAGGTATCTGCATTGAGGGTTAGAGCACAGCGACATTCTGTTTGTCTCAGGCATCTAACTGGAGGACATTTCTTTCAGGTGTCGTTCTTAGCTCAGTGAACTGATTTACCCTCTGAAAAAGGGTGTTCATCCCCAACTCTCAGAGGAAAAACAGAGCACAAGCGGGCCCCTAAAGTTTATAGGTGGTGGTATGAATCCAGGCAGTTGCCTGTAACAAAACGCAGGCATAAGCATTAAGAAATTAGTATTCTGAGGTAGGTAAATTGTGATTTGTCTGGTTTTCTGGGAAGTTATCTCTGATGACACGCATTCCTCCTTGTGGCTTAGAAGAATGATGGCTATTTGTGTTAGTTAAATAGGATGAAAGCATATATATAGAACCAAAGTAGAATGAGAATTGTCAGATTTGAAATTCTTTCTACGTAGGGGGCAACTCAGAACAAATTTTGGTTCAACATTTTTCTGACTTTTTGTTCTGCTAGTTACAAGTGTGTGAGATGCATCAAATGGTTTTTATTTGGTTTTATACAACAGAACTATGGCAACAGTATCTTTCCAAGCCACTTTTCAAAAAAAAAAAAAGAATTAATTTTATAATGTTGTTATTCTTATTGATCAATTTCTGTACTTTTAGTCATGAGCTTGCAAATATTTTCCCAGAAAGATTTACCCCATTTGATTTTCGGCTTTTTTTCTGGAAAGGACATACTCATAACTTTCAAATTTTTCTAACTGAGCTATCTGCAAACCATGTTAAAGGCAGACAATACTGATGCTGAACTGATGTCTTTCAAAAGAATTCCTGTGAATATCAGGCTGCTCTTTTCCCATTTTATTTTTTGTATGGTTAGCATATCAAAACCAACACTAGTGATTAGAGGTTACCTAATTTATAGTATCTGTGGTATCTACCTGTATATATTGACCTGTTGACATGCCTACATAAAAACCCACTGTGAAACTGTTAAGGATGATGAAGAATACAAACTGCATCTTACAGCAAGCGGGTTAATTTGGGTTATATTTGGAGTCTTAGAAATTTGCAACAACAGTTTTGGGTGAAGGAAAGGGAGATGTGCTCACTTAAATTATCACACTTCCTTAACAACACCAAGCAAAAAATCCCGGAGGACTGTAGCCAAAATAAAGCAAAAAGAGAGGACAGAGTCTCTGAAGTAAACAGAATTTTCATGAGGAATTTTTGAAATAGCTCAGGCTCAACCTGGCTGCAGCAGCCTGTCATCTTGCAGAGAGATCTAATTCTTATTTGTTCTGCCTGAGGAATATCTCATCTTATTTAGCTGAAGATAAGAGAATGCAAGATAGAGATTCTCTCTTCTGGGCAGAACCAAGCTGGGAAAGGGAGAAATTTAACCCAGCTTGTTATGAATCAGAGCTTGTAATCATTTTATAAAAACGTGGGCCCATCTCAGTAATACACATATGGCCCTTTAAGATTATTCTATTGCTGCTGCTTCCAAGTGACCCAGCTAAAACGATTCATGCTGAATTTTTTGGCAACATACATTTAATTTTCACAGATGTGATCAAAGTGACTAGAAGTGCACTGAGACTGAGGAACCAACTGAAGAACCCTTCTAGTAAACCATTAATAATAATTGATAATTAAATCCAAGAGAATTTTTTTTAAACACATTTCAGTCAAGAGGAGTCAGGTAAATGAGTCTTATAAAACATGCAAAAGATTAGGAAAAGGGCAATAGCTTAATCTTGTTTTGAGCATGGATCAGACTGCATTTAAGATACCTTTCACCTTCAAGTAGTTTAGAATGGAGTTGTATAGGAAGAAGCTTAAGATTTCTGAATAACTTTCATTCAGAGAAGGACTTTGTTTGCCGTTCAGCATTTCTGATTTAGAGGTGCACAATTTGGAACAGTCCAGTTCTGACTTCAAAACACAGAGATGAATGGAAATTTCTCTTTGCTAGGAAATTTCTTTAACAAACTCTCCATCTGTTTAAAGTGTTAGACATTTAAACCCTAACCATGCAATAAATTCATCTGATTTTGTTTTTTGAAACACCTACATTCAGACAACTCTAAGGATAGTCAGTCACCTTCCTCCTTTCCCTCTAGGACTACAAATGTTCTTTTGAGATTGATTTCAGCAGTTTATGAATTTATGCCCTCTTGTGACAGCCCAGTGGGATGGGAGAATATGGAGATGGATGACAGAGATTTTAATGGGGTGTAAGGCAAGATGCATCCAAACTCTTCTTGGGATAAGAGACAAGGAGGAAACTTGCTTTTGTGGGCTGTCTGCCTTACTCAAAGATATGTGGTGTGATCCATGGAAATGAATACCTACAAAGAATGCCACAGAATACTTCTTACTCTGCGTGGAATCACAGAGCCAGAGGCTGAGTAGCTATAACCACCCAAGAAGTTCAGTAATAATCCCTAAAGACCATTCCATCTGAAATGCCTTATTGATGTTATGAAACAAAATCATAACAGTAAGAAGCTTGAGTCAGAGGATATATTTGGCTGAGTGTAAGGAGTGCAGCTGCCTGTTGGCAGTTTCATTTGTACCTGAATTACTGTAGCCTATTCTGCATCAGGAAATAAGCCATTAATTAAAAAAAAAAAAAAGCTGAATGAAGGACTTATGTGTCTGAAGATTTCTGATAACCTTTCTGGAGCCTTGAAGCCTGTAACGGAATAGATGTCTGCATAATGAAATGTATCTTTCAAGTTACATAGCAGTGTTGGTATATTTTTTCCTTTTTCTCTTCAAAATGACAACTTGGATCACATCATGCAAAAGAGAAGGGTTGTATCCATATGTAAAACCAAAAGATGGTCAAGATTCATGCCCTAAGAGGCCATGCATTCAGTTTTATCATGCTGTACTACTTATCATATTTTGTATTCTATTCAGCCTACCGTGCTTGTTAGAAATATGATACATGTTTTCTGATTCTAAATGAGCAAGAAAAAAAGCTTTAGTTTTAATTTATGACATTCATATTATACAGGAGAAGGAAGATACTTTTCAAGTCAACTTTTAATCGGGTTTAACAGTGCTTTAGTTTTGACTTTCATGGAATGATGATACAATGAACTGTTCTTTGCATGGGATAAAATCCTCATCATATAAACATTTGATGGCTTGGTCTGCTAATTCCTGATTTAAAAACTAACAGGTAAGATGGATTTGATTTTTAAAAGCTTATTTGGAGGTAGCAGAAACTCTTTGCTTCAATTCTATGGGTAAGTAAGCAAGCATTCATTATTGATGGTTGTGCCAAATGTGCCATGTAATCAAGGCTGTAAAATGATTTCCGTTTAAACCCTAATTCCCATATGGCAGTTCAGACTCCTGCATTTCTGGAAAGTTTGGTCAAAATTCAACATGTCACTAAATGGTGGTGAATGGAAAGTATTGGCATGAGTGGGAACCCACATGCAGACTAAAGTAGTAGAACACCAAGAAAGAGTGCACTAAATTAAATATACAGTGGGTGGATATTTATTTTTCTTGAACATACGCATTTTGCTGGCACACATGAGTTATGAGGCTTATTTTCCCTAATTTTCCATTTGATCATTAGCAAGAGCTTGGCTTATCCAAAGATTCAGAAGAGCCAAGGAATCATTCCAGTAAGAAGCCTGAATTTTCTGTTTTCATAGTTATTTGAGGGGAACATCTTACTGGGTGCTGTTTACTCTGCTTGCTTCCTTCTCTAACTTTGAACAGTTCTGTGTCCTTGACAGTCATCACCTATAATGACAGTAAAGGCTTAGGAATTGTCACTGTCATCTCACAGAGGACTGACTGTTAAATAAGGAGATGGCATTACAAACAATTGTAATGGTTCAGAAGATGTAAGTTATGACAACAGTAGGAACCCTCAGGTAAATCAGAGAGCTCTGTAGGCACATTCTTTGATTAGAAGCACTCAGGTTAGTTTTTAACTGATGGCAACAAATGAATTGAGAAAGTTCAGCATGAAACCTTTATCTGTTTTATTTAATATTTTTTATGTGTAAAATACTAGAAGCTAAGTTTCCTCCTTGAAGCCCCCTCAATTCCACTAATAATGCTTTTAAAGAGTAGAAGATGTGTATCTGTAAGTGCAAAACTATTAACTAGTAATGCATTTTGGGAAAGTGGCTTACATAACTAACGTGATTGTATGGGCTGGAACCTGAAATATTGGCTGGAATCTGAAACAGTCCATGCTGGGGATTGTCTCTCTCAAAACTCCTGAGGCAGAGAGTAATAATACCAGCACCTGTATTGCTATGTACTCTGTACGATTTGGGCTGTGATTTTTCAAGGCTATTGAACACCTTCAACTTCCTTTGAAAAAATTGCTTACTTGCAGGACATCTTAGACAGATTTTATTTGATTTTGGATTCCTTATCATTTAAAAGAGTGTTTGTGCTGTTATTTGGATGACTTCCACTGCCGTGCCCGTTACATATATTCAGATATGTATTTATACTGAGATTACAATGCTCCCTTAAACTTTGATATTTAGAACTCAGGAACTGGCTTGCATTCATATCTCAGGCATCTCTTTGCTACATCCACCAGCCAACCTTGTTTGCAGAAGCATTATTGTAAACTTCAATATTCTTTGATTTAGAATCCAAAGCCAGGTACATGATTCCATACAAGGCATTATATATAAATATTCAGGAAAAAAAAATGTAGACTCTGATTTACTTTTGCAAAAACAACTGGAACATTTCAAAGTTATCAATACTACCTGTCATTAACTGCAAATCAGATGGAGTTTAGAGGTCACACCATAAGGATACATCAGAAGTTTAGAGGAAATATTCAGACTTTCCAGAGTCCAGGATGGTGGTGGAACTGAATAAACTTCTGTTCATCTGTAATGCTCAATATGTGTTACTTCCAGATGTACAGTTTAAAGATCAAATGAGCTGCGCTATTGGCTTAAGTTCAATTTAGAAGTAAGTTAGAGGCTTTTTGCATGTTATTTTTTTTTTATCTGTCTAGTATATTAAGT
This sequence comes from Cephalopterus ornatus, assembly GCA_013396775.1. Taxonomy (NCBI): domain Eukaryota; kingdom Metazoa; phylum Chordata; class Aves; order Passeriformes; family Cotingidae; genus Cephalopterus; species Cephalopterus ornatus. Next base: position 109,878 of record VZRE01009000.1, on the reverse strand, counting down.
TTGATGCACAGAAAATCTGAGACTAAGATTTACTGATGTTTCCAGATTTAGGTAGATGGATAAGATTCAATTAGCTAGTCTAAAGTTCTGAGGAGATAATGCAAGATGTTACATTTTCCCACTTTTGCTTCCAGCTGATCCTGAAAGTCTTGGCTGCTGGAACTTCCATTGCTTCCCACAGCTGGAGGGTTCGTACTCTAAGAAAAAATAAATGTGTCTTGCAAGGTGCTTAAAATTCAAAATGATATTTTGAATTTCCTAGTTGGACAAGAAATGTGAGTGGAAAAAGTTGGATTTAATGATCTGGCCAAGTCTCCACAGTTCCTTGCATAAGATGTCTCTACCCCAGCTGCGCTTGTGACCCTGACAGAAATGCAGCTGCAACAGTGGGGGTTGCCAGGCAGAAGGAAATTATGAATCCTGAAGTGAAACCAGGTGGAAAGCAGTCTGTTAGAAAGCTTGGAAACTGATGCCAAAAATTTTGAGACTGCTCTGATCATCATGGTTTCTAACAGCAATTAAAAGAACAGTGAGGTTATAACGACACTCTTGTACACTTTACGAGAAGGAGGGTGAATGAAGGCCAGGTTAGTGAGATAACAAGAAAAACTGTGATGTTATTGATGACTGAATTATTATAGACATTGAACTTAATAATTTTTTTCCTTGAAAGTGTAGTATCAGCACAGTTTTGGAACAGAAATTTTGGTAAATGTCAAGCGAACTATGTTTTGTCCTTTCTTTTTATTTGTTTAAGCTTTTATGGCACATTGTGAAATCCCCTGGTATAAGTTTTCACCAATTAGTACTTGGAGGGATGGATATGAAAGCAAGGGCCATGTTTTTGATTAGGAAAAACCACTGAGAAAAAAGGGGTACTATACAACTCTTATTCATTCTGGATAACTGACAGTCTGTTGTAGCGTGTCTTTCTATGCTGAGTGAACATCTCAGCAAGAGTTCCACCTTCTCTCTGTAAACCTGGTAGTTAAGCCAATTAAAAGTGCACAGAATCAACTGTAACATGTGCTTCTAATGTACACCTTTAAATTGAATTACTAGCCTTCGAGATGCTGGAGCAGCATGTACTTTGTTAATCAGGCACTAAGTAGCTGAGGCCAATTTTGTTTCTTTTCTCATTCATGTCATTACAAGCAGAAAAGGTTTCCCTTTGAGCAACTCACATGGGGAAGCTTTCAGATTTCATAGTGTGTGTCTGCTAATTTCACTGTCACTTTTGCAGTGTGTTGTAACAGTGCAGTGTCCCAGAGCCAGGACTGCTCAGAAATTATCGGAATAGCACAAATAGTATCCGAGAAGAAGCTCACACCCATGTAAGTGCACTCTGCAGATCAACAGTGGCAGCTACTGGCTTCCAGGGAGGATAAATGCCGTTGCAAGGGCTGTAAAACTTTGAGTCAATGAATGTTAGTGGCTGGATTAACTCAATTATAAGAAAAATAATTTGACATAGCTCTTTTCTGTATCTGCCAGTTTACAGGATTGGAATTTTTCATTTGCAGTAAGCCACTACATGCCATAGAGTGGGGAGGCATTGAAGCAGGAGAAACTGAGCTGAGACTTATGAAAATGGGCAAATATTTAAATTAGTAAAGGCAAAGACTTGAGTAGCATTCTCTGAAATATTGTATATGTAGGGAAGTATTAGGCTAGTGGCAAATCTTCTCCTGGGATGTGTAACATACTGCCAGACTCAGGAAATGAGAAAATCAATCTAGTGTCTGTTTTTGCCTGGTTCTACTCTCTTTAAGGGTTTATGTTCACATACAAAAATACAGATCCTTAGGTTGGTTGTGAATAAATATTAATTCATTGCTTTCAAGTGTGTGTCCACTAATTTATCTCAAGTGAGAAATTGGTCTGGATTTAGTGGAAGTAGCAATATCAGTGATTTGTCCTCCATTCTTTTTCCCAGGAAATGCATTCTAACAGCTGAGAAGCCAATAAGTCATTTGAAAAGACAAAATATAGGTCATGCCTCCGGAATTTATTCACTGCACCCTCTATTGTTGCTGCTTCTTGCTCAGTGGGAAAATGTGTGTAAATCCCCTGTGTAGATAAAGCCCAAGTGATCTCAGATCAGTAATATCCAGTTTTGATGGGGTAGTCATATTGTCTTTACTGAGAGAGAAAGAAATCAAGGTCACCTCATAAAAGAAGGTTTTGCTTTCCCCGTGTATTTGTGAGGGGATTGTTTTGTTGCTTTGGAGAATGAGGTGGTGGGGTTTTTTGTGGGGTTTGTCTTTGTTTTTTTTTTTCCAGGCAGTTCTTGCCAGTTGAAGACCAATTAAAAACAAGGCAAACTGAGAGTGACCTTATTCTTCAGCTGATGACAAAAATTGCCAGGCAGGGTTCCCAGTCACTCAGAAGCAGGGGCACATCTTTCTGAAATCCTAGAAACACTGCTTTACTCTGGCAGAAGTTTGTATCACCCCTGTTGTTGCAAACAAAATAGGTCAGGGTCAAGAATTTGGCATTTTTCCGTGAAACTTTGTTTCCTCTGAGAATTTCCAGATAGATTTGCTTTGAAGTGAGGGAGTCAAAAGGACTAAATTATCATCTTGTCAAAGCTACTTCTCTTCCAAACACCTATTTAAAATGCAGTGGCACAGATGCTCTCTGCCATAACCAGAATGTTTCAGAGAAGGATACTGTTTAACTTTCTCTTGTTCCCTTGATGTTCTTTCCCATAATAATGTCAGTCTTTTTGAAGAAACAAACAAAATAAAAGGTGAAACAAGGTGGCCCTGTAAGCATATGCAGGGGAATTTGTTGCATTCCATGCTCAACAAGAAAGCCTTTGAAAAGAAGCAACTGGAGGTGTAGCCATAGGAATGCTTAGAGACCAATCCCCTCCTTCTTCATTCCCACATGCTCTGTCTTCCTGGGTTCACCTTTGAAAAGCAGTCAGCTAGTCTGCGGTGTGAGACACAGGGACAAGCACCTAGAGAGGCGAAGAACCTTCTGCCACAACATCTTCTTTCCATTTTCCCTGCATGTAGACATAGCATCAGGATTAATTGTATGAGAAACTCCAATTTAGCTTTGTCATATCCTACTTGAAAGTGCTTGCTCACAAGATGGTATTTTCATTAAGCTGGAATCACACATGCTCCATTCTGGTCTTTTTTGCCATTTTTGTGTTCTCGGATTTTTATTTTTTTACTGTTGCATGATAGAAAGTGGACTTACGCTTTAAAAGCAGAAAAAAAAAATATATATGTATATATATATATCTCTCTATCTCAGCTTGCTCAGTTTTTTGAAGGCGATTTTCTGTCCAATTCTGTGTGAAACAGCATGTAAATATTTGTCAGCTTCATAGTGTGGATGTTCTATCTCCAAATTAGAGGCATATTCACTTCCCCTCTTTATCATACAAGGATAGAAGTGTTGCCTCAAGATCTAATTCAGGCTTTGATCTTCTGCCAGAGATCGGGCCAGCAGCCTTCCTGATCTGATCAGTCCCATTTGCCAGCCACAGATGGGCCCCTCTCATCGCTTGTCAGGCTGTGTGCTAACGTTGTCAGTCCCAATATCCAATTAAATGAACTCCAGTGGGACAAAACAGCACGGGGTACAGCAGGCTTTTGATACTTTCACCACACCTTTAGGTGCAGTTGTTTGGCTTTGAGGAGGAGGCTTCTCCTCTGTGGCCTATGTTTAATAGTGGGACAAACCCCATTATTAGTATTAAAAGTAGTAATGATAATAACATCATAACAATATAGATCATCTCAGGGTGTGATGCAAACCTACTAAAGCTTTGAAAGAGCTCTTAATATGGAGTGAAAGGTTGCAGAGTGGTGCTCTGTGAAGCTTAGAAACCGCTATAAAGGGCACATAGTTTTTAGGTTTACCAACCTGACATCTCTTCTGTTGACATCATGCTTCACACAAAGCACTGATCATACTCCCAGTTTTTCCTTCCAGTCAGCAGATCTCTCTTCCTGCCTGACGCTAGCCCTCTTTCTTTTCTCAAGTGTTTAAACATGTGAAGTAATTTCTTACATGTATTAATTTAACTGATGCCCGAATAAATTAAACCATCCAGGTAGTTTCAGTGTTGCATGTGTTGTTCCTTAGTGTTCTTGTTAAAGGGGATTTTGAATTGAGCTGAATGGGAGCTTCCATTAATGTAAAAGCCTCGTGACTCAAAATCATTCGGTGATATTAGGAGCAAGGAAGGGCAAAAGAAAAAAAAAAAGGGGAGATGCAATAGCACTTTGGACACAAGTACTTCCATACACTTGAAATGCATTTATTTTGAATAATAGTCAGAAACTCCTGCAAAGGGAAAAAATAAGGGAAGAGCACCCATTACCCATCTCCGTAACTGGAGACCTCATTTTAACCCTTTTAGGAACCATTGTTGTCCCTGCACTTCCTCCGCATTAGAAAGTCATTCTCCTTCAAAGGGGAAAAAATGTATACGTATTATATCTTTAAAAGATGTTTTACTCGCTGTCCAAGGCGTAGAAAATCTAGATGCATTCACGTCTGTTCCATGTTGCTTGACCAGGAGGTCGATACAGCAGTACCACAAAGAGGTTCTGTGTCTGCTTTTCTACTTCATCTGCTTTGTCTGCCATAAAAAAGAATTTAAATGTTATTTTTTTGCACGGCCTCATTATCTTGAGCTCTCTTAGCCAATCCACAGGGATTAGAAATCCCATAGAAATGATAGAAATTTTCAGTTTGTTCTTTTTCTTGGTTTTTATTGAAGCTTTCTCCCACCAATACTTTCTTCTTCTATTTTTTTTTTAAATTTAGTTTTATTTCTGTTGATTTCAGGTGTTCTGCACCAAAGTTTATTTTTGTTGTTGCAGATATTCAGAGTGAAGTCACCTGCTTCAGTAGGTTTCTGATTTACTGGTTTTCCTTAAATCAATGCCATCAGAGACATGGAGATCAGTAACAAAGTGAAAGGAAGGGATTGCCAGAACGGGTGAACAATGCTGAAGGTTCGAATGCAATGGAAATCTCAGAGTATTCATCCTGGAGAAGGCTTGGAAGAGAGAAGGAAAAGAGAGACCAGTCTTTTCTCATCTGACTGCTAAGTAAGCTTATTGGAAGAGATGTTCAGTAAAGGGCTTTCTCCCACATAACTCTTCTTTTCCTATTTCATGAGCCTGCAGCAAAATTGTAATCCTTTCAGAATATCTCCTTTAGCACAGCTGCCTACAGGAGGGAGGATAAAGCCCAGTAGCATTTTCAGCAGGAGTTCTGGACTAGCATGATGTTTCAGCAAAGATGCTATTAACATCTGTTTATCTGCTTTTCATGGTTTAAGTCTCAGTGGGAACTTGTCTGCCAGGGGAAGGGTTTCAAGAAAGGTCAAGTGAGAAATATACTTTGCCCCACCCCAGGTCATGGAGGGTTTGTTTTCACTGTGTCTTTGTTGTTTTTCCTCAAGCTAAAGTACAAAGTCATCTGGACTGAAAAACACATGTTCATTGTGCATAAGAGATGTGTTTTCCATGTGTGGCAGGCAGCATTGCTATTCATCTTTTCTCTCTTTCCAGATAGTAGGAATACTTGCAAAGAATCCCTCTCTGAACAGAAAGGTTGACTGATACGTATTAGGCATTGATAGATCTTTTGCTCTTTCTGCTGTCTTCCAAATATCTTTGCCTGTATTGGTGATTTCTCTGTGCTGGGGATTAATCATTTCTGCTGAGCTGCAGTGGGCTTCCCCATTAAAAGAATAGGCAAATAGAGAAGCAAACCATGGTTATGGGTTCAACTGATACAAAGTTGGTCAGGTGGCAACTTCAGCTAGATAAAACATTTCATAATTTAGGGTCTGAAGATTCCTTTGCCCAAGTTGTAAAGGTTTGAAGACTTTGCATAGACTCCAGGGAAAGACAGAGTGGTATTTATTTTAATGTTATTGTTTTTACACATTGGGAAGTGGCTGTTTGTTCTAAGGTAGCTGAAATGGAGCTAAGCACTACTGTTAATATTTGCATTCCAGCAGGTTTGACATTGACCTTCCTCCCCCAGTTCGCCCGAATGAAATTAAAAGATGTAAGGAAAAAAGTTTTAAGTTCTTGAAAAGAACTGTCTTCAAAAGCCTTGCAATAATGCTGCAGATGGGTTTTAAAATAGGGCTTGTTAAATTTATGATCGCTAATAACATTTGTAGTTACAGTATGCAAGCAAAGATAAGGCCACTCTAATTTCATGCTTCAGGAGCTGAGATGATTGCCCACGGGGGGTCAGGGAGGATATTTTCTGTCTATGCATATACAGCACTGCACAACTGATTGGGACCCATAATCAACAACACACCCAAAGAACACGCCTAGCTTTAGGCACATGCTTTAGTGATACACCAGGCTGGGACTGTGAAGGCTTCATATTACCATGGGTAATATTTAGGGTTCATGTAGCATTCTTCAGCTCCAAAGGGCCCAGAAATACTGGACCAAATTCTGCTAATTCTGAAAGTAACTCCCTTCAGTTCAGTGTGGTATCTCCAGGATGGCCAAGGACTGATTAGGTTGTCTGGTTGGTTCCCTGACATAATTAGTTCTGTAAACTTCCCCACAAAAGCACTACATATGAAAAACACAAGTAATGCTAGACACCTAAAAGACTTTGAACTACTCCACTAGAATCAGTAGGTTTCTCTAATCCTGTTTCTGATTTCTTTTGAATTTCTGAACTAATGAATCTTTGGTGATCAAAATATAGGGAACATATATATGCTCTATGTGTTTACCATTCACCTATGTGAATGATAAACAAGTAAATTGAAAAGAGCATCCTCATGTAAAAAAATGTACTGGAAAAGTAGTGAAAAGGATAGAGGAAACTAGCCTTTGATTTTAAGAATATTGCATAGGTTTGTCAAGAATTGAATATATTGCTAGTTTTTAAAGTACTTATGTGAGTGAATTACAGTAAGTACTTCACTGTACTCATTCAACAGATGGAAAAAAATAAGACAAAGCAATAAAATGAATCAATCAAAACCTTGGAGTTTGTTTTGGAGAAATTGTGTCATTTGCTAAAGAAAGAACATAATGTTTGATCTATCTTAAATGTCTGGTCCTGGCTGTTCACCTGGAAAGAGAAAAGAAGGTAGTCCAGTTGTATATCTATTCTTTTTTTTTTTTTGTATGAATATAGATATTTTTATATCTAGTCATTTTATACAAAGAGGCTGTATTGTTGGCAGTAAATGTTTTGCAGCATAAATTAAATTCATGTGAGGTTAAGAAGATCTTTTAGCAATTTTGGTCCAGTTGGATTTGTGATAGCTGTTATGAAGTTTAGAAATTTTGACATCATAAATAAAAGTAATCCTTTGGCCAAGTATCTGCAGCCTCTCTTTCTCAGTAGCCCAGACAGCTGGCAAAACACAGCATTTGCTTTCACATGTCAGTCAGTCTTTGGTTGGAAAAAGCAGACATTTTGACATTGCATCCAGTGGAGAGATGCACCTGGTACAGGTTTGATAGGAATCCATTTATTTCATGTTGGATTCCCTGATGTTAAGTTGCTGCAATTTTTTACCTCACTCATGGGCTCCTGTAGCTACTCCCCTGGAGTCCTTCGAGGACCAAGAGTACAGTTTAGCACTTCCTCGATCTGCGTATTTCAGTCTCATTAAAATCCAATTTTTACTTTTTTTGAAGTGCAGAAGATTTTCAGATCCAAGGCATTTGATTCAGATTGCCGAGCAAGTCAGATGCCACAGAGAGAAACAGGACACATCTCTTTACTCTGTCCCTGAGCAACAGCAGGAGAGTAACTTGGAAGACATTTGTGTGCCCTCAGCCTTTGATCAATATCTGGATACATCATTTCCCTGCACCATCTAGGTGATCCAGACAATATAGCTAAGGCTTGCAAAAATAATAATCTGAAAATTACTCCTTCAGAACTGCACACGGTAGGAACCAGACTGATCCAAAACTATTTTTGACTACTCTGTTGAATTTTATTTTATCAAATAAATTCAATGTGGCAGGTTAAGCAATGAGCTCATTTACACAAAGTGATGTATCAATGCAGTATCAACAAAGCAGCGCATCAGAAGGTATATTTTGGCAAGGGTCAGAGTAGAGGGCTTGGTGAGCATAGTGGGGCTATTGTTACATCTGCCTGCCTTTGTTACTAAATACCTACCTTCCCTCTGTATTTTCAATCTCTGAGTCTTCAGTGAGAAGCTGAGAGACTGACAGGTCTCTAGCTGATATAGAACCCCCTCCATAATTTTCTGTGTGAGAACTGCAGGTACCATGGTGTACTGTACTGTAGGTGACAGCCTTATATTAAACCATACAGAGAAATTAGTGAAACTAAAGCTCAGTGCCTCTCCAAATTTGTTGATTCAGGCTGATCCAATTCTGAGCAATTTTCTTAGTGAGCAGTAGTGATTGTTCTCAATAGCAGTCATCCACTTACTCCATTAGGACAACATGGGTTTTTGAAGCTAAAATGTAGTAATGTGGCAGAAGCCAATTACCCACTGTATGCTTAGGTACATGGGTATTGGGGAACACATGCCACCCACCTCAGCAGTGATTCTGTCCACTGATAAATCCCTCGGAAAGAAGGTTTTAAAAGGCCCAGTAGGAATCTCTGTGTACTGAGACACGTTTTAAAGTGATTTAATTTCCAATAGCCAACTGGGAGTGTAGGTTTGGGGTTTTTTTTAATTATTATTGTGATAATCTTAGAATTTTTGCAGCTCTTTTTTATCTATGACATTCCTTTTTATATAGCTTAATATCCAGCTTTTTTGTATTGCCTTATAGTTAAACATTTATAAACAATTGGAGATATTGAACAAAGGACAAAGCTTTATGCAGAATAAAAGTAGTTGCAGTAGTCTGTGAAAAGTGGGTCTTAAGGCTTCAACTTAAAATGTAGTGCGAGTAGGTGTCCCACATCGGTAATCATGAGTATGATTATGCCTTTGTTAGAGATACTGAAATTGGATATTATGCAGAAATAGCAGGCTAGGCAGGGAAAAGGGTCTGTATTTTATCTTTAGAATTGACTCTATTAAAATCTAAAGGAAGTTCAACAAATGCCTGTCAAAAAGCTTAGTGTTTAAAACTTTCAACAGTATTTATAACTTCTGTCCTGTCCTTTGTCTTTTTTTTTTCAGCCTTTTCTAAGTTGGAATCAGTACCTCCTGGTTTTATGATTTTGTCATTAGTTGTGTTTCAGAAACCTATGTGTCAGCATTATTGTGCCTCAAAATACAATATCCCAGAGGAAGTAAGCATTTATCCCGTATTACATTCCAACATAATACAACATAACACAGCTTGACTTGTACACTTCACATCTCTGCCCTAGAGTGAAGTATGATTACCTAAATAAGTATGGAAAGAAAATAAGGACGTTTCAGAAAGTTAGAATTAACCAGCATCTTGGGACAACACTGATTTTCCCATCATGCACTCCTCTTCAGCACAGAAGCAAGGAAAATAAAACATTGCTGACTGCAGGTGTGATGTATTGTGCTCGGTATGTCAGTGCAGCTGGGATATATGGAGTTATGCTGAGAAGGACACAAAATCCAGACAGGGACACGTATTTTCAAAACTTTCTCTCTTGATTCTGAACCCTAGAAGTCAGTTCCAATCACCAATAAGCTTCTGGAAGGCTGCAGAAAGAGAAGAGGGAGTGTTGCTACATGGTTTCACCCCATTCAAAAAGTAAGTACCCATTACATCTACGCTGAATTTCTAATGGTAAATGAAGGAATGATGGTCTAAGATTTGGGGTGAAAAATTGTGATTCTGGGGCTGTGAGTGGAATTGTTTCCTCTATCTCAAGGCTGATGCTTGATATTGAGCAAGTTGCTTACATCCTCAATTCCCATTTGTTCAAGGCAGGTGATAGTAGATTCCTGGTTCCCTGGGAAAAAAAAAAAAAAAAAGAAAAGTGATATATTACGAGAAATAGGGAGTTTTAGAAACTGGAGGGGTAGGGAGAGGACTGAAATCTAGTTGTAGAAGTCCTTAGAGGCACTGCCCTTGAATTTCAGTTACCTGGTGTTGGTAGCTTGAAATATTCCTGGTTTTTGGGTTTTGTTGTTTTTTTTTTTCTCTGCCTCAGACATGGTTCTAAAAGATTGAAAGATCATAGCTTTGCTGCAGTAATTCCTGCAGTGACAGCAAATGAGGAGGATTAACAGCAAGTTGCTGGGGGAGGGTGAGCTCATTTGTGTGACCTGCCTGATAGACATCCCTATTGCTGAGAAGTTCTTCAGAGCATCTCAGCAGATACCCTTTGTTTCAAGCCAGACTTGAGTTGTTTGACATTGGGCTAGCAGAATATGAATCTGACGTGTTTCTCTCTACAGTATCATCCTAATGTTCCTCTAGCTGGTTTGCTTTTTAAAAAAAACAAAAACAAAACAAAAACAAAAACAAAAAACCAAACAAAAAAACACCAAAAAAACAAAACAAAACAAAACAAAACAAAACAAAAAAAAAAGAAAAGTCGATCTAGTGTTTCTTCTAGTGCTTTTCTACCCCAAAGGACAACGTTTCCCAGAATGTCTGTAAAAGGCTGCCACAAGTGAAAGGCTGTGTTTTCCGGCGGCAGTTAGCAACCAAACAACTCCGAATGTCACCACACTTAGTGAAAAGACATTTGATCCGCCATTTGCCCAAGGACTTTTAGAGGGGGAAACCCCTGATGTTTTGAAGAGTGCCTTGGGAACATTCATCACCAAAGCTCAGAACAAAAAGCTTGTTATGGTACACAGAAGTATGTGTCAGTAAGAAAAATATTTCTTTCTCCAATTTTCCTGAGGAGTACCCAGATGCACATTAGTAGCAAGACTATTCTCTCAAAACAGGATGTCCACCCCCTGACTCCCTGAACTGAATGAATCACAGGTAAATCCCCCCAAAGGCTACAGAATGTTAAAGCAACAGATTTTCTACAATTTTATTAGTGCCGTCTATAAAAAATGGATGAATAGCCCTGCTAGAAAGAATGGCTTTGTAAAGAATGGTCATCAATCACCAACCATTCCTTAGCTATAAGCATCTACAAAAAGCTTGGAAAGGAGATTCTTGTTGTATCACCTTGGATGACCTGATTTCAAACATCAGTTTTCTTAGGCTGCATGTAATAATGTGATTTATTTATTGATTAGAAAAATAAGGATGTCTCTTTATTGTATTAGACATGCCAATATGATTAATCATGCAACAAATAAAATGAAATTGTGTGTCAGTACTATTAAAATCCATTCCAGCTGATTTCTTCTTACCTTCATTATCTAAGGTGAACACACTCTGTCTTAGCTAGAGACCTCTCAGACTGCTGTTGGTTCTGAAACAAAGTTTGTAGGGAGAAGTATTAGCTTTTAGTGCACAAACAGATACTATTAGGAGGAAAAAGTATAGAGCAAATGGGACTTATACAGAGGTCAGGCAAATTTCATTATTTTCCATAACTTCTTGTTCAGATTGGAGAAAGGCTTGAGTATCTGGAAGCTTACTTGGTTTTGCTAATTATATCAGCTATTTGGATCACATTCAGAAACTTATCAAATCCAGTCTATTTTGAAGAGCATGTCAGAGAGTTCTTCACAGAGAACTTCAAATCAGCCATCCCTTCCTACCAGGAAAAAAAAAAAAAAGGAGACTTCAGGTGTCATGTCCCTGATGAGCTTGCTGGAGCAAAGTATTTCTGTAAAAGTTATTATCCTGTTGAGATTTTATAATACAAAACTGCAGTAATTGCTGGTTAAAAAGGGACAAGGCAATGCTCCATCCAGAGAATGTTGCTGTCAGGTAACAGAAGAGCTTTAATATTTGTATTGTATCATCCCCAGGCAAAATTGGAGCCTCCAGTGCTCAAGACACTGTAGAACTGGAACAGGTATATCTGGCTGAGGTGCATAAGCTAAGCAGGTCAGAAGGTCAAAATCTAGTGCCTCAGCTAGTCTTGTTCATTGCAGCTGGATATATCAGATGAATGATCTGCAGGTCCCGCTGAGCAGCTGCCTGGTGATAGTGGGAAAGGCTCAGCAGAGGGGTGTCAGGTCCTTCTGGTGAGAGAGAAGGCAGGTGGTGCCTGGCTTCTTGGGAGACATACCACACAATTACTCGTGAAAACAAAGTGTAGGAAATGCACCCTTTCCTAAAACAAGTAATTAAGAATAAATACAAGCAAATAAAAGCAAATCACCATGATACCTACTTGCCTTTTATGTAACTCAGTGGTAGTCAGAAAACTTACCAGGTCTACCAGGCTACAATGGTTCAAATTCTAGTCTTCAGCTTGCTAGGAGACAACCTTAATATTAGGTGATAAACAAAGCAGGCAGAAGGAGTAGTCTTGCAACTGGTTCATGGCAAAGGGCATTTCTAGCCCATTAGAAGAAGATCGCTCCTCTGTAGCCATTCTCAGTTTCCAGTGTCATAATGCTTTTCCTTTGTCATTCAAAATAAAGGCTCACATGGACACCAGCACGCCAGTGTCTTCCCAGCAACTTCAGACACTTGAGGGAAAGTTCTATCAATGGGATTGTTTCTTTGGAAGGTAGAATGGAATGTAGCTGGACTGTATGCAGTTTATTTGGCTGGTAAACTTCCCACCTGTCTTTCGTTTACATTATTGAAATTTAGACCTCAGATGCCACACCCCCTTCCTTTCTTTTACTGTTGGACTCTCAGAAGTAGCCATGATTTTCATGGGAAAAATGCATAAGGTAAAGACCAGCGAGAAGGACCAGCACAGTTGTTAGTTGTATGGTGGGCTGCCACGCAGTGGGAAAGGGTGAAGTCAGCCTTAAAAAGTATAACACGGTTGGGGAGGGCAGGGAAGGAATGGCTCTTATCTTACACTGGCTTTATTCTATATAACCAGCTTAAATTGTTTGGATTTATTTCAGATTTACATAAATGGTGGTAATACCAGGATGAGGGTGTCTGATTCCGACTTTCACTCAGAAGGCATGGCAATGTTGAAATCCTAATCTTCAAATAAAATCCATACATACTGCTAGATCTAGCAATGAATTTTAAGAAGAAAAGAGCTTCACAAATGCATTTTGATCTGTGAACATTGGAGTTGCCTCTGCTGTTTCTTTGTCTAGCATTTTCATTTTGCTAGATAGTAAAGAGTTAGCCAGTAATAAAGAGAAACTGGAGGTTAAATCTGTGATAGCTCTAAAATCAGAAACAATTGTGATGTATAATTAAGTTGAAAAGGCCATAAAGGAAGAGTTTCTAATTTTAATGTAAAATACACAGTTTCAGTTATTAAAAAAAAAAAAAAGAACTTGGCAAATTTTACAAAACGCAATTGAAGAAACCACATAAGACTCATAACTAATACATATCAATTTTCAGAAGTCATAAAGATTGATTTTTTTTTTAAAGGACTAACTAAAAGACTGGTTTACTTTGAGTAAGCTTTTTCTGTGTTCCAAAAACTCTTTAACTTTTAAGTGCATGTAATTTTTTTTCTAGATTTATTCAGTAGGAGGAAGTGTAACACACTGAAGTGCTACCTTTTTGTAAATTGAAGCACCAATCATCTAAACAGTTAAATCCAGATTGACTAATACTAATTCAGATAATTTTCACAAGCACATCACAGCTGTGTGCGTGAGTAAAGACATGTGTTCTTGCTTCACTCTAAGATTGAGGTTTAAACCTTCTTTCACATAATGGAACTACTCAGCTGTCCATTGTGCCTGTGAGCTATTCAGTATACCACCTAGATACAACAGTAATGATCAATAGACTAAAAGAAATATACACAGGCATTGTTCAGCATCTTTATCAATGATCTGGATGTGGGGATTGAGTGTACCCTCAGTAAATTGGTAGACAGCACCAAGTTGGGCGGGAGTGTTAATCTGCCGGAGGGTAGGAAGGCTCTGTAGAGGGATCTGGACAGGCTTGATTGATGGGGTGAGACCAATGGTATGAGGTTCAACAAGGCCTAGTTCAGGGTCCTACACTTTGGCCATAAGAGCGCCAGGCAGTGCTACAGGCTGGGGGAAGAGTGGCTGGAAAGTGGCTCAGCAGAAAAGGACCTGGAGGCGCTGGTTGACAACCAGCTGAACATGAGCCAGCAGCATGCCCGGGTGGGCAAGAAGGCCAGTGGCATCCTGGCTTCTATCAAGAATAGTGTGGGCAGCAGGACCAGAGCAGTGTTTGTCCTCTTGCACTCGGTACTGGTGAGCCTGCACCTCGAGTCCTGTGTTCAGTTCTGGGCCCCTCACTACAAAAAAGACATTGAGGTGCTGGAGCAAGTCCAGAGAAGGGTAATGGAGCTGGTGAAGGATCTAGAGGGTAAGTCCTATGAGGAGCGGCTGAGGGATCTGGGGGTGTTTAGCCTGGAGAAGAGGGGACACAGGGGGGACTCCATCACCCTGTATAATCTGAAAGGAAGTTGTAGCCAAGTGGGGGTCGGCCTCTTCTCCCAGGCAACGAGTGACAGGACAAGAGGTCACAGCCTCAAACTCCTCAAAAGAAGGTTCAGTCTGGGCACCAGGAGGAATTTCTTCACTGAAAGGGTTGTCAGGCATTGGAATGGACTGCCCAGGGAGTCACCACCCCTGGAGGTGTTCAAGAAATGACTGGACGTGGCACTTAGTGCTATGGTCTAGCTGGCAAGTTAGTTAGCAGTCAAAGGTTGGACTTGATCTCAGAGGTCTTTTTCAACCAAAATGATTTTGTGATTCATATTTAGTTAATCTGTGTATGATATATTGAAAATAAAAAATATTCCATGGATGACATGTACAGTTTTCAGTGTTTACTGAAAGTAAAGATAACAATGAAGCAAAAGTGTGATTGCTTTGGACCCCTTATCATTAGATATTGGGAAGGAAAAAGTGTGAAGCTTCAGAGCAGTAGGAACATCACTGTCTTTGTCTGCTTTAGATTTTTTCAATAAACAGTAGGAGAGAGGAAAGGAAATAAATATTTTGAAGTTTTTCTAAAGTGTGGTTTCAGTTAGACTGCAGCAAGGCAGTAACAACTGTAGCATTATGGTGTGCATCATTGAAATACAGTAATTGGCATTTGCTGCACTAGACTTGCAAAATTTTTTTCTTAAAATACAACAACAAATTTAACTACTGTAGAGGTGAATATTGATTTAGTGATTAGGGTATTTTCAGTAAAGATTTTACATGATTTTGCATAGCTTGTTTCAGTTGTACAGAGTAAATGTTCTATGCCTAGTAACAGTAAGTGCAGAATTCTCCTTGAAGAAAGGGAAGAGTAGCTGTATGAGTCTAATCAAAGTTCAGTGCAGCCCGGGATCCCATCACTGTCAGTGATTAACTGGATACCTTGAAAAAAATTGAAGACTGGCACAAACGTGTTGGAGTAACTCCCTGGTATCCATTAACATCTATCTCTAGGCTAGACCTAACTACTTCTGTACTGAATAGCACTTGTTGGATTTTTATTCCATGAGTTTATCTAACTGCTGTTTTGAGATCATGTGAACTTTTTTTAGAATGCACAATATTCCGTGACAATGATGTGTATTCTCTACGGATAAATAGTTCCTCCATTGTTATGCTCTTTGGCATAACTTCCCTGAACTTAATAATGGTGTGCCACATGGTTAGCAACTCTTGATTTCACACACCCTGCCCTGGAAAAATAATTCCGTATTTTTATGTTAAACCATAACAATTATTTCTGAGTGATTCCCAGTTAGGTTTCACTTACCTGTGTCAGGTACTGGAGAAGTTTAATGCAAGGTCTCCCAGAAACATAAATATGCAAGCATTATTAATGCTTTAAAGAAGAGGCAGACAGAGCACTTTTTAACATGGATAATTGTTTTCCACTTGCATAAAGTTTCTTTTGCAGCTTTTCATGCAGTGATTTTGAAGACTCTGTTGTTTAGTTTTGTCTTAGTCCAGAATAACTACTGTGTTATTTCATAGGTGTAACAGAGTCCCAGTCTGACTGATTTTAATGCCCTGAACTCACCTGTAACTGTGTTCTGTTAAGCAGCTGCCATGTTTTGTCATGGTAATAGGTGATGTTATTCCTGTGTAACATGAGACATACACAGCAGTGAAAATAAAATATTATTATGCTTTTTCAGGAAAATGATGCTCAGGCAACATTGGATTCTCAACACAGATGAAGTTGTGCAGTGAAACAGAAATTGCAGACTTGTCTTATGTTACCAGACACTGTTGTCTTAAATAACTCACTTTTTGGTTCCGGTGGAGACACTTAGTTGTTGCTTTACTAAGTCACTGAAATTGAAGCATTTAACATCTAGTCCCATCCATGTCACAAGATAAGAGAGACTGTGTAGCTCCCTCTTCCTTCATTTTTTTGGCCTTCATGTTGAGAAGGAAACACATCTCCATTCATGGTTCCCCATCAGTGTGGTGATGCTTTATTGATAGAGTATCAAAATCATATTTTTTTTCCAGGTCATACTGGCATTGCCAGTGCATAACAGCAAGAATGGAGTAAAAAACTAGTTAAATTATCTCCTGGATGACTTTAGTTTATGTGTCCAATATGAACTGTGAGTCACAGATGAAAAGGTCAATGCAGGCACTGATGTTAGCAACATTTAACCAACAACATATACCCATGAGTTACTTGTTCCTGAGCAATTTCTCCACTCATTTTAGACAAACACATTCTCCTTCTGTTGTTGCTGGATGCATCATCCACCTTAAATTCCTTGGTTATGTCTGTCTGCTGATCAATGCAGAAGAAAGACTGGTCCTATTTATAGATGAATCTCTTCAGTCCAACACATGCACTATTCTAGGCTGATAGAAACCCAGTAGAAACTTCTCCCCTGAAAAGTCCCTCTTGCCTACAGTCAGTCAGCAGCTGTTGTAAATCTGCTCCTTCTTCTTTATGCATTTTTACTATTTTTCCTTTTGTGGTAAGCAGCAGGTTCAGAAGTCTTGCATTTCAGCAACTTGCCTAAAATCTGTACACTAAATAGTCATAAACATGTGTATCAATGTACAACGATTGGAGGAGAGTCAGGGACAGTGTTATTTTCTGCCAGCTAAAAAGAAGGTGTGGATAGGGATGGCTTTGATGCCTGTCTGGTCTTGACATAGTCCGTTATTCCTCTTGACCTTTCCATCTTTTCTCTTTTTCTTACCTATCAGGCTTCATGTGCTGGGAGATTGCTGGAGAAGCGATTTAGACTCAGTCTCACCAAAATGCAAACGGTTATACACTAGATTTCTCTCCCTAATAGTTGAAATCCAGCTGTGTTGTTGAAAGACTCTGGAGGGCAACTGGGTGTCCTATGGTCACAGATATTTGGTGCCAGCAGAGTGATGCAGTGTCTCAGGAACATGTTCTCCACTCCTGTCTCCTGAGGCTTTACAATTCAGCAATACTAATTGTTCAATTAACAATATAAATGAGCCAATGGCCTGTAATAGAACAGTTGGCAGAGTTCACATATTCATTATGTGTTTTCATCTCCTAATTAACCAAAGATTTTATTTTATTAAGGTATGGAAGCATTGCTTACTGACCATTTGCACCACTAATTGCTACATTCAGAGAATAAATTTAGCCCTTCTATAAACGTAAAAATTATATCTTTTCCCCATATATATTTGTCTAAGACAGCCTAAGATCACTATACAGAAAAGGAATAAGCCTTCATTACTTTATTGCAGATGTGATGGCTGACCTTAAGTGAGAAATACGAGAAGAATAAGTAGACAAAAAAATGATCAGAAGGGACATACTGTCTTTTGTCATTCCTACAGTCAGGTTGCTTTATCCTTCATCAGCTGTTGTTTGCCATGACACTTGCAGTTAATCAAAGAAGGTCTCCTCTGTATTTGATATGCCTGTGAGTCTGGTAAAGGCTTTATCTATGGACAGAAGGACTTCTATTTGGGAAGTTACTTGCCACAGATGCTTACTGTTGCACAGTAAGAACTAGAAAGAAACAAATGTAAAATAAGAAAGAGTGGAATGGTAAAGAAAGGAAATACCTTGAGGACAGAAAGAAATCACTTGAATACTTTTACCCTTGCCTTTCTGTTGCCTACCTGGAAGGGAATGTAAGAGGGAAGTGAAAAGATGTATAGAAATTGCCTACAAGCAAGTTCTCTTAGTCTATTCCCTAAGACTCTGTCATATTATTGGCAACAGAGAGAATAATCTACACCCTCAGAACAACAGAGTTTTTTGTTGCTGTTGTTTTTCTTAAATTTGGAGTAATAACCATGACAGTATCAGTGTGGTCAGGCTATAATGAGAGGGGACATTTTTTCCTATGCGCTATGAAATATTAATTTATTTGAACAATGTGCTAATAAATATAAATTAGTAATAGTATAGAAATCAACTGTCAGTCTAGCTTGTGTTCTGGCAAGATAATGAGACTTCAAATGCCATTTTTGTCCCATCTGAGCACACATGGGTGGGATCTTTTCATTTAAGTATTCAGGAGAGTCTGGGCTTTTTGAATGCTGTAAAAGCACATATTTTGCAAGTTTAAATTCCTAGGCGATGGATTTTAGGAGCTAACTTGGGACTTTTGAATGCTGTTCCTCAAGGGCAGTAGTGGAAGTCATGAGAATGAAAAATTGCCTAGATTCTGATGGAAATGAGAGTGCTTATTTCGCTCAGGACTTTGCATAATATTTGGTTAAAGTGGCCTTGCAAAGGTTAATCTTCCTCGAACAAAAAGGCGAGAAAGGTTGTCCTGAAACCCTTTAACCTAATGTTTATTTAAAAGAGTCGTGGTTTTCCACCAAATGCTCATGCTCAGTGGAAATGGTTTACAGTAATGCTTCTGCAGTGCAAGCAGTGCATGCTCCGTCTCTACTCTCATGTTGTTCCTGCCACTCTACCATCGTCGTCTGCCTAGAAAGCTGCAACCCCTCCTTTAGGATTTGGCCCTTAGTGTAGTTACCTCTGCTCTGTCATTTTAATATTAAATGTTTGCACTGTCCTTTGCTGTAACTTTAGTTCAGTTGGAAATCACAGATAGTGAGGAGTCCAGCTGTTTGTTATGGGAAATATTTTGTATGGGCAAATGTGATCCCAGTGCTCTGGAAACTGTGGGCACTTTGAGCTGAAACTGAAGTTGCTGCCTCTGACATGGGACTTGATGTATGGGGAAATTTCTCCTCTGGGCCATGCTGTAAAAAGCGTAATCCTTAAACTGGAGCTTTCTCATTATGAAAGAGCAAACTGAAATTGCTGTCTCTCCTGGGGGCAAAAATTGCCTTTCTATGGTGACAGGTTGCTATAAAAGCCAGCTACTTGAAGTGTATTTGGAGAAAGCTGAGAAAAAACTTCTCACAGAAATCATGGGAAAGTGATATCTGTACGTTGTCACATTCCCACTGAAATTATTAGATTAACAGTGCTGGATTTTGTTGTATTGTATCAATTCATAACATCACAGAATTCTTCAGGTTGGAAAAGGCCTTTAAGATCATCAAATCCAACTGTAAACATACCACTGCCAAGTCCACAACTAAACCATGTCACTAAGTTCTATATTTACACAACTTTTAAAGACCTCCAGCAATGATGACTCAGCTGCCTCCACGGGCAGCCTGTTCCAGTGCCTGACAGCCCTTTTTGTGAAGAAACTTTTACTAATATCCATTCTAAACCTACCCTGGCACATCCTGTGGCTGTTTTTTCTTGTCCTGTGACTCGTTACCCGGGGGAACAGATCAACCCCCACCTGGCTACAACCTCCTTTCAGAGTGATAATAGAGAGTATCTCTCCTGTAGAGAGCAATAAGGTCTACCCTGAACATCTTTTTCTCCAGTCTAAACACCCCCAGCTCCCTCAGCTGCTCCCCATTAGACTTGTCCTCCAGACCCTTCACCAGCTTCATTGCCCTTCTCTGGACACACTCCAGCGGTTCCATTGCTTTCTTGTACTGAGGGGCCCAAAACTGAACAGTCTTCAAAGGTTCTGTAGAAGCCTAAAGCCATAGATATGTCTTTTTATTATTTTAATTATAAATAAATTATGTAGGCACTGTAGTACTCTGTATTAGTAGCAAGGGAAGTGGTTAAACTGAACAAGACTGCCTCCTAGCTACAAAATGACAGGTACAGGCAATTGTGAGTTGGTTACAGATTTCCAAGGTCTGTTTTTCTATGATCTCAGCATCAAGGCAAATACTCCTTCATTAAATATGCACTTTGATTTCTCTAGAGTGATAAATTGATACTACCTTAGCCTAGCTTAATCTTAATTATCTGTGATTTCCTTCAACCCCTGCAAAAGGTCACATCAGCCATCACCAGAGAGATGGGTTTCATATGTTGTGAAGGAAACCCTGTAATGCACAGTGCCCTCTAGCAGAGTGTTTCCTCTGGGAAGTGGGCTCCAAGCACTGTTAAGAACAGGTTGACTCAGTAGGGATGGAAAAGAAAGTAGCATGATGCAGAGAGAACAACATGTAAAGACAGTCAATTGCATGTGCAATATTTGTCAGAGCTGTGTTCCTTTGCCAATAAGAAGGAAATTCGCATAAGAGTGTCAGAGAAGGATCTTTTGGCTGGATTTAGATTTGTCAGAACTTGTGGGCCCAGGGCTGGATTTCTATGACTCAGCTGGTGGTTCATCTTACCCTGCAGCCCTACCCTGAGGGAAGTTTAAGAAAACCAAAGCATGTGAGAAGAAAGCAACACTAGCTGAAGCCAGAGAGGATGACATCCCTGTTGTAGTCACATGCTGTCTACTTTTGCATGGTAGATTACTTCCCCTTAAAATAGAAATGATAGGTTTTGTTTTGTTTGTTACAAGCATTACTACAGTTCTATACTAGTCCAGCTCCCTTGCATTGCCCACTGTACATATTCTCATACACACAAAAAGTCGAGTTGGTGGCAGAGAGTGTTGCACAAGTGATTAAGATAAGTGATAAAAACTGAAAGCTACTGACTTTGGCGAAGGTCACCACTCTGGAAACATTTGATCCTTCCTTCAGTTCATCTCTTGGTCAGATGGTTGGAAAGTTCTTATTACAGCTTGTGTAATGTATATGCACAGGCACCCTTGTACTTTCCAAAATTTCCTGGTGGATTACTAACAAATTGTTTGCAAGGCAGGAAACAGTGCAGTTGCTCTATGATTTCAGTTATCCAACTGAGCATACTTTAGATAGAGTTTATGGCAACTAGTATGTAGTTCTTGTTGCCAATAATTAATCATCTTTTAGCAAAAGAATGCTTCTTTTCTAATCCAAGTAGAAAAATATTTGGAAAAATAAAAATAAAAATATTTCCACTGAACAGTGGAACTGGCACCCAGAGAGGTTTTGGAGGCTCCCTCGTTGGAGATGTTCAAAACCCAGCCCTAAGCAACTGGCTCTGACTGACCCTTTTTGATCAGGGAGAGCTGGACTGGATGATCTCCAAAGACGTCATCCAATCTCAGCTATTCTGTGATTCTGTAATCGAATAAACATAGCATCTCCTAGTATAAGGGAATGCAGGCTTTTGCATAGAATATTAATTGTCGGTATTCGCAGGCTTAATTGCTAAAGGCTAGAATTTTGAACTCTACATTAGTTTAAATTTGCAATACTAAATGCAAATCAAAAGAATATACAAGTACAAAGAACTTAAGACTTCACTCAGGAGAAGGACTTGCAAATATTTGAAAAGGGAGCTGAATCACTTCACAGTAACATCAGTGAAAAACTGAAGTAACTGTAGAGGGTGGAATCTGCTCTTCAGTGTCTTATGATAAGCAAGTAAATTATTTATCACCTTTTTTAAGACAGAAAAAATCAATACCAAAAATGTCAGGGGGAGAAAAAGTGTATTCTCAGCTTCTGTGCAGGGGTATTAGCTCTTCATATTTCCACATTTCACTCTGTAGTTACGTGGACATGATAGAGTTAAGAGGTTTGCCATGCATGCTACTCTGAGAAGAACAGATTGATGCAGCATATCTATTTTCTCAGCAGATAAACATGATTTCTTTCCTGGCGGGTGGTTTTGCAATTGTATTTGGGCAGTCAGCTTTGCATATGGATGCCAGAACACCTGCCATTCAAGAATATATTTATAGAAACTGTAAACTAATTAATTCCCTTAAACATCCCAGTGGTTTTTAATGACATATTATGATAGTCTGTCCAGTGGGGATTATATCACTATTTTTCTGGAGCTAATTTGCTTATTTGCTTCCCTTTTTCCTTCTTCCTTTACTGTCTTGCCACCTGCCTCTAAAGCAAAGATAAAACACTGTTCCTGAAAAACCAGGTGTCAAACCCCACTCCTTTGAAACTGCAGGACCTTGCTCTGCCTGTGGCTAGGTGCCTCCCTCCACCTGGAGATCCCGGCTCTGAGACCGAGCTGAGAGCTGAGCACAAAAGCCGGATAGTTTCAGAAGGCACAGTGCTGGCAGCTCACTGCCCTGCAGCTCAGGATCTCCTGATAGTGAATAATGAGCGAAGTCCTTTGTGACTTCTCTGACAGCAGGAGTTTTGGTACCCTTTCTCTCTTTGTATGGGTGTTCCAGTATCCCACAAGAGAGCTCAAACTGCTGCACCTCCCTCAGCGAGAAGGGCAAATGTGCTGCTGCTCTGCTGCTTATCTGCATGAAACATGTAGGAACATGATACCCTCGAGACCACTGTCACCTGGACAAATCTGGCAGAAATTGGTCACATTCAACTAGTTATGAAGAGATAAATGGACAAGCAAGAACACCATGACTGCATAAGATAATTTCCATGGGCATAATGTGTGCCAGGCTAAATCTGAAGATTTGGACTTTTTCCAAAGCTGGGAAAGTGTTGTCCTTGTCCTCTGCAATTGCTTCAGTCATCCAATAGCTCTGTGGCTCCATGTCTCTATTGTTCCTTCATTTCTCAAACCAGTTTTCAAGAACATATTCTTCCTAGCAGGAGACCACCCTAACTTTGCTTACAAATGGGTTGTGAAGGGGCCCTCAAATGTTCTTTTCAGAGCTTGATACAACTGTGATTTTACTGAGTTAATGTGAGAGTTGATTCCCAGCCTAGCGATGATAAACTTTCCCTGGGAATGAGGATATCTTGGATCTAGTCCCATTTCTAGTTTATATGACTGTAGAAGAGGATTTGTGAGGAGAGGGAGAAGGAAAAAGCAGGGAAGGGAAACTCTTGAGCATGACATGAGCTCTAGGTTATGTCACAAATGCAATTGTGCTTTTGTTTACCTATTTTAATTTCTGTCTCTGGTGTTCAGACATATACATAAAACCAGATGCTCGCTGCATCCATAGGTAAATTTTCATCCTGGATGAGAGCTTTCATCTGGCATAAGTACAGTTTAGTTCTTAAGGACTTGGATTCAATGTCTTCCTTTGCTGTAACCTTTCTGTGTACTTTTGCAATGCTACTGCTCGGGAGGGGTCTTCAGTTTTCTACATCAGCTGTAAAATTAGCCAGACGAAATGGAGAGCTTGAAACTATTTGCTGTAAGGGCTTTCTTCATGTTCTCTGTGGCTTTAGTTTCCATGCAATAAAATGGGGATAATGATTCACTGATGAATACATTACAGGATGTGAGTTGTTCATATAGTCCGACTACAGTAGGTTACTACCATGCCTACACATTGTTCTTGGGCGCTGTATAAGCAGCTTCTATGACTTTTCTGGAATAATCTCTTTTGTGAGCTATTTGGATAGTTGTAAAATGCAATGAATAAATTAGGATGATGTGCTGACTGAGTAGGTAGCAATAACATAAAGCCTGTCTGAGACCTTAATCAGACATTGTTATATTATCTATGACTCTGGTTTAATTAAGCAATTATTTATTTCATGAATATGTTTACTATTTTTTCCAGCAGATATATACTCAAAGTATTGGATTTGACAAGCCTTAGTGAACGTGGCCCCATTAGATGTATAATCTAATGGGAATGTACCAGTTTAACCTCAATTTTCACAAACTAGCAAAGGCAATTCATTGTCTTAATAACAAATCTGATGTTGGTAACAGTGCATTTGACACCAAAATGCATACTGAGTCACTTCCGAATGAGGAAAAGGTATTTAACTGCATAGCTAATACTGGTTATAGAACTTCCAGAGGAAAAGATCTATTAGTGAGTAAACAAGGACTGAGATACTGGCCTTATTTCCCAGTTCCATCTCAGATTTTCTGCATGACCTTGGACAAGTGAGCTTGTGTTGTGCTGCTACGTTAGTTCAACATTTACTTATATGTCATATGTACAGTTCTTGACCACAGGAAGCCCCTTCAAAGCCAAAACCAGAAATCAGCACAATGCAAATTTTTAACATCATGCCAAACTGGCTCAATTCACTAGACTATGATGAACTATTTTTACCCAACCGAGGAACCCCATCCATCTAAAGCCAGTAAACTTTTAAAGGAGAAGAAGAATACCTTTAATTTAGACATCTTTTTTTCCCCAAGAGTTTCTGTAAGCAGTGATGCTCATCAGAGCAGTGGCACAGGTCTGCAGCTCTCATTCTTGATTGGCATTTGTCTTCACACTATCTGGGTTTGTATGCCTTGACTTCCAAGAAAAATTAAATTAAATTCAAAACATATATTGATTGATTTACTTTCTGGTGTCACTTCTTACTGTTTGGAAAAGTGTATGTGTTCTGCAACATTAACAAGGAGGTGTTTTCTCATATTTTTTTCTATGCATAGTCTTCAATGTCTGATATTCTCCATACACCCTGACTCAGCTGAGATACAAAATTTCCTTCCTGGATTAGGTACCCAGCAACTTTTTTACCACAGGCTATGATATACTTAATTTGCTTTTGTTTATGTCTCCTTCGGTAAATTAATTTTTCTTCATTCTTTAAATTTCTTATCATTCTTTGAATGATAACTGAGAGATAAATTCTCATTTATTGTCTTTATCGACTTTTTAAATAAATTCGTTGTCTTAATTATGATGTCCACATCATAAGGTAAGGTTTACCTGTGCTGGTGATTGCTGAAGTAACTATGATCTGCTGCATTCACTAAAGAACATTGTTTGTCAATTCCACACTGTTTTGTCTTGTCTGGTATCTCTGGAACAACATTGTGGATATTTGTCAAAACAACTTGAGCATTATGAAGTTAGTAGCAAAGCTGTGGTTGTAACTGCAGTGTGGAGTCACTAAAGTCTTATCTCATATCCTTCAAATTCTCTGGAACGAGACGGCAGAAGACCTTATACTGAAAAAAATTCAGTTGGCTGAAGAAGAGTCATGAGGTGCGTTCAATGTGGTTTTGTATTAGGTTTAAATAATTTACATCAGGTTTATAGGTGCAAATCAGTGTCTGCACCTCCTGCTGAGTTTCCTCTTTACCCACCCAGGATAGGGGGTAAAAAGGGAGCTTTTATGTAGGATACTTATTTGACAGCTGGATCGTCATGTGTAAGCATATTTAAAGGCATTTTAAGCTGAATTTACTATAGATCATGGATCCTAGAATGGTTTGAGTTGGAAGGGACCTTAAAGATCATCAAGTTCCAACCCCCAAGATCAAAACCCCAACCTGGCTTTGAACTTTGCCAGGGATGGGGCATCCACAAGTTCTCTGGGCACTGTTCCAGTGCCTCACCACCCTCAGAGTAAAGAATTTCTTCCTGATACCAATCTAAACCCTACCTTCTTTCAGTTTAAAGCCATTCCCCCTCATCCTATCACTCCATGCCCTTGCTCAAAATTCCCTCTCCAGCTGTCTTGTAGCCTCCCTGGAAGGCTGCTTAATGTCTCCCCAGAGTCTTCAATTCTCCAGGCTGAACAGTCCTGACTCTCAGCTTGTGTTCATAGGAGAGGTGCTCCAGTCTTCTGATGATTTTTGTGGCCTCCTCTGGACACAGACCAACAGGTCCATATCCTTCATATGTTGGGGGCTCCACAGTTGAATCCTTCTCTGTCCCCTGTCCTACCAGGCATGAAGATTTTAGGGGAATTTTAATTATTTTCTTTTGTGCCAGAGAATTTAATAGAATTTATTGATCCTGATATTTACATGCATATGTGTAACTATAACATAACTTAGGCCTTTCTTGCTCTATTACAAAAGCCTCTTCTCCTATCGACTCTATAGGATATAGAGTTTTCTTGTGCAAGACAATATATTGACTGGGTAGCTGGACCATTCCCCTGAATAACCCAGCTAAATTAACTTCTGTCATCATGATTTATCTAAACCATACAACACAAGAAGAACAGAACTATCGAAGACATGTTAAAATTTTCACAAGCTAAGCCAATATACTTAGAGTGTCATACATAAGTAGAATTTTGAATTGTAGTCTCTAGCCAAAAGGCTATATATTAAATTTTTATGAAAGAAGAAGTGTAATTGCTGCAATTTCACAAAATAACCTTAGTTTTTACAGGTGCTTAAGCTAAGTATCAGGTTTGGGGAATTTTTTAAATTTAGAAAGGAATTTTGTGGTCTGACTTCTTCCTTCCTGCTATACATTGTGCATAGTAGTTCTTAATATTAATCTAGTTCTTCCAGATACTGTTTTATATTTGTGCTATTTATTACAGAGCATGGAAATTAAAGGTGCTGACTAAAATCTGAGATGCTACAGAGGAAATTAAAGCCATCAAAGTATTCATTAAGTGCCCTTTCAACTTGATGAGTTACCAAGTGGAGCTAGCTGGCAAAACTATGACTAAATAACTTGTGTCAGAATCTTCTCACTCTCTGAAGCTAAATTTTATCACAGATAAGGTTTTGTTGCAGCGAAGAGTCAATTCTTGCCAGTTTCTCTTTCCTCCTCCTCAGCAGTCTGCTAAAAAAACCCCAAAAAACAATTTGCTGTTTCACTGGCAATCTCAGGGCTATCGAATAACCAATTATTTCACTTACTGATAGAAAGTCAGGGCCCTGTTTCTTTTTGCAGAAGGGGCTTGATTTGAGAGGCAAACAGATTTCAAAATATAAAAATTTTCTGAGAGAGAATATTTCCTTTTTCCACACAGCTCTATTGCCAAGGTAACCTGGCCATAAAGAGTACTTCAAAGAGATTGGATGGTGCTGTTTATTTGAAATAAAAGCATAATCAATAGGAATATCTAACAGTGAAGTGGTGAGAATATATTGCTTTATGTTAAACCAGTTTTTATTTTGATACATTGAGAGATGAATGTAAAATAAAAACCCTCAGGGTTAACTTAATGAAATCTCAAAGTTTGTGAGATCATTATACTCAATTCACTGTTTGACTGGCAGTTACACTTCCCACTTAAGAGATGAACGGATCATGTTGACATACTGGACTACAAATACGGGTAAAATTACCTCATATTGTTTCATTATGAAGAGCTAAGCTGCTACAGAACTATCGGAAAACAGGAAGGGATTCAAAGAAAGACTCATTTTACTTCAAAAAGCATGTTTCTGCAACTAGCAGAAAAAAATGCTGATGGAAAATCTGTGGCTTGTGGGAAAGGCACAAAATTGTGCAAAGATTCCTGGAGGGAGGAGGGCCCAAGGGAATCAGGTTGCTCAGGTGGTTTGTTGACTCCAGGCAGATCAGCACGTGTATGTCTCATGAAGGATGCCATGAAAACTACAGCTTTTTTTTTTTTTTTCCCAGAGCCAAAATCTCAAATCATGAAAGAGCAACTAACATATTTTCTGTCTGTGTGATGAGATGACATTTATCCAGATTTTGGTTCAAAATGGCATATTTTGATGAGAAACTTTACCTAATTGTATTGTTCAGGAAGCGAGCTGTCCCACCAAGTAAAAGGTGCCTGAAATGTTCCTCTCTATCCAATGGGTCGTTCCCTGACATGAGGATGTTTGACAGAGACTGTCTCAGGCTGTTACCATTTGGCCAGTGAGGGTATCTCCTGACTGGTAACAAATCAGCCCTTGTCAGTGACAAGCAGGCTAATAATTCCATTTCTTTGAAGTCTCTTTTAGAGAAGGCACTAGGAAATCCAGAAAGAATACTGCGATACAGCTGTCAGCATCTTGAATGAAAATTACATGAATGAACTTTGACTGTATTTCAAGGAACCAGCCACTGAAACTGCAAAACCCACTTTGAGATGAAATGTTTGTGCCAAAAGCATAAAACTTTTTTTTTTTGTGTAAGTGAATCTTTTGTTATCTGTCTCAGAAACTGCATACTTGTGTTAAAGAGTTTTAAATAACCATTGAATACTTCTCTTCTACCAGCAAAGTAATGTTGAGCCTTTGATTGTCAAAAGCATTTAGATAATGAACACCCATTGATTCCCCCATAAAGGAATATAGGAGAAGAGAGATTCTCAGTTCTGAATTTCAAATCCTTCCACTTAAATCACAGCAATAAAAAGAGCATTCACAAACTGCACATTGGAGATGGCTCAGTTTGTGCATTTTGTGTTGCTCTTATTTTGACTTAATGGGAACGCTGTTAAGGCCAAAGTCTCTGTGGGATACAAGCTGTCTAAATGGATGCAGAGAACCTCTTAGGCAGGAGCTGGAAAGAAACCAATTGGAAAGCAGGCAGGTAAGCAGACAGCATTCTGTCTAGTACCTGTTACCCAGAAAAGCATACTCTGCACTTCAGATCAAAACTCCTTGCATCCAAGTGGAAGCTTTCTCTTAAGCTCCAGGGGCCTTGTGTTCCAAATTGTGACCAAATTATGGAGACCCAGTGCACTCAGTCTGCTACCAGCAGTATGCTCTTCAAGGAATAGCCACAAGAATGACTAAAGCACTCAAAAACACACGTTATGGTCAGACTCCAGTGGGCACAATCTGTGTATCCTGACAGCCACAAGGCTAACGGGGGGACTTTATAACAGGTTGCAAGTAACTGCATGGGGAGCAGCAATGTCAGAATAAAGAGCTCATCAATTTTGCAGATGAATGCATAAGAGCTGATGTCTGGAAATGGAAATGGAAATGGGGTATATTTAGGCTTGAAATCAGGTACAAATATTTAGCACTGAGGTTATTTAACCTTTGTAAGAACTTACACTTCCCAAAATGTGTGGTGAATTTTTTATGCCTGCAATTTGTTTTTTAACCCAGTCCTAACATATTTCAGGGAATCTCTATTGACTGTGCTATACGGGGCATCAGGCTAATGAATAGGAACGTCCCTTCTGGCTAAATTATGTATGAATCCATTCCAGTGGAAGCACAGAGCATTCTGGCTCTGTAAAATTCAGGAAACATTTTCAAGTACCTGAACATGGATTTTGGCTAGAGGTAGTTGGGAAATTTTCACCTAAGTGATATTCCACTGTGGAGTGTAATTTCCAAGGTGGGAAAAAAACATGATAGAAATTTTTAGATGTCATAATTTTCTGATGCAGAATTAAAATGAAAATTGCTCTTTTATTTCATGTTAGTTGACCTGAATACAAGTATTGATTTTGTTTTGACAGTGATCTAAACTGTTTTTCTTCAGATCAATATAAAATAAATATGATATAAAATAGCATTTTGCCATAGATAAATTTTACCTTTATAAAACTTACATTCTTTTATAAGCTGGGGGTTTGGTCAAACATGTATTCTCTAATGCATTTTCTGGAATCATATGACTCACCTTAGTTAATGTATGCTGTTGATGGCTTTATTTTGGTCCTGTCAGCCTGCTATGGAGACAGAAGGCAAAAACTAGATTTAGAGAACAAGAAGATGAAGTTTAATGCTGAAATACAACAGAGTAACCAAATCACTTATTTCTAAGAATTCAGATATTTTAACTGAATATGTCAAAATGGGACCTTTTGACATTTCTGAATGCATTTTGTTCCTTGGAGTTTGTTCTATGTTTTTTTTCTGCTTCAGGATGAATCCAAGCTTCACAGGAGGTTTCATTCTGCATTTTTCCCAGTTTCTGTTTTCAGATTCATTTTTTTAAAATCCATCATAGAAGACTCAAGCTCATGGCAATACAAGTCTACTCTTGTTATGCTTTTTCTTTGCTAAAAAAACAACTTTTCTGGATGGAAGGGATGCAGATTCTATATTAAGGCATGTAAAAGCTGAAGAGATAGGTAAACTTTGAAGGCTGAGCTGCATAAACATAAAGATCAAAATTCTGAATACCTTGTCTCACCTGTCCTACAGTATTTCCCCTGAGAGAGAACACTCAGCTTTCAGTATTAACCATCTCTCTTCCACATTGAAAATTAAAACTATTTCCAACCCTCCTTTAAAATGCCTTTGTTTCATTACCATTAAAAATATTGCAGGCACCTGCAGGCTTGGCAGTCTCCCCAGGAATTAAGGGAGAGTTTATTGGGTTTTAGGAAACACAGAACATTAAGTGTTATTGCATTTTCACGAGACACTTTTGGAAGTAGAGACTAGTGCTAAAAATTTGAAGTGTGGAGACTCAGATGGTGAATCCTGTAAAAATGCAGAAAGAGAAAAGAAAAAAAGCCTGTAGGATAACTGTGGGTCATGGCAGCAACCAAGCCCCATGCAGCCACTCTCTCCTTTCCCCACCAGTGTGACTGGGGAGAGAATCGGAAGAGTATAGGTGAGAATACTCGTGGGTTGAGATAAAAACAGTTTGATAGGGAAAGAAAAAGCCATGCACACAGGCAAAACTGAACAAGGAATTCATTCACCGCTTCCCATGGGCAGGCCATCCTCAGGAGAGCAGGGCCCCGTCATCACGCCTAACGGTGGCTTCGGAAGGCAAAACACCATCACCCCAAACGTCTGCCCGTTTCTCTCTGTAGCCCACACTTTTTATACCGAGCATGATGTCGCATGATGTGGAATATTCCTCTGGTCAGTTTGGGTCATCTGTCCTGGCTGTGTCCCCTCCCAACCTCCCACGGACCCCCAGCCCCCTTGCCAAGGCGGCAGTACAGAACGCAGCAAAGGCCTTGGCTCTGTGCAAGCCCTGCTCAGCAATAACAAAAACATCTCTGTATTATCCATAGTGTTTCCAGCACAAATCCAAGACACAGCCCAGCGCTAGCCACTGTGAAAACAATTAACTCCACCCCAGCCAAAATCAGCACACTGTGGTATACTTTTACACCAGAGAGTGATGATGGTGGTGGAAGAGATGGCATAAGTAACAGTTTTATTAGAATTAGTTAAGAAACAGAAACCGTGAGTTTTGAAATAAATTGATATCTTCAGTATCTGTTTCTTCGAGGAAAACATTCCTTTTTCTTCTTTTACTTATCCCTCCCTTTTCCACTACAAATAAGGAAATACATTTAATAAAGTAAGAATTATATATAATATATATAAATATATAATTTAAAATGCTAAAATTTTTTATTTACTCAGATTTTCATTAGAATAAATGTGTCACAATTCACTGTGATTTTTTGTTTGGTTGGTTTTTTCCTGTTGTGAAACAAAGAATGTTTGGCTATTTCTTTTCAGTTGACTATTTCAACTGAATTTAAAATGGAGAAGAATTTAAAATTCTGGTTTTAGCTGCAAGACAAATTATATCACACTTTTATTGACTTTGTTGTTCTTAGAAGTGGATTTGGTAAGCAAAGTTCTAATCTGAAGAAAATTCTAAGATTTCAGGTTTTTTCCTTTAACCTGATCATTGTGACAGATTTTAGAATATTTTGTAAGGAAAGACGTTCTAAAGATTTTTTTTTTACTTAAAATTATAGTGAATAATTTAAATGTAAAATCAATGTAAAGGCCCGAATTTTTTCAATTTTAGGAAAGATCCGTGAAATGGTACATCTTGAAACATTTTGATCAAATTCTCGTTCAAAAAAAAAGTTCCATTTTATTCCTAAAAATCTAGTCAGTCTTACTTTAATTCTGTTCTACACCTTATTTATAAAAGTGTGTTTTTGAGGTTTCACCAGAAAATAATGCTCAGAATGCAAATGTAGGATTATTTAGTATAGAGAAACAGCATATCAATCAACTTACTCACTGGACGGATTATTATTCACAATATGTCTGGTCATACACTCAGTCTTATTTTTCCTAAGATACTGTGGACATGTTTGGTTACTTAGTAAGCAACTCAGGTCACTACTTTTCATTCATATAGGGTTATTTCTTTTGTGCTTGAACTATGAAAGTAAATAATATTAACTATGAATTCAGCTGTTTCTTCTGTTTGTGAGTCATTCATGAATTAGTCTTGATTTCTGTGAATGCCACTTTTATTTGCCCGTAGTCTCTGGATATTTTCAATGAACAGGTTACAGTTTAAGGGTTTCTTGAGGATTGTTTGCCTTGAGACTAATTCATTATTTATGTTAAACTGTGAGAAGCATGATATAGTTTAAGCAACTTGTGTGGAAGGTCGGCATATTTTAATTATGGAAAAAACCAAACATAACCTCCTCTCCCCCAAAAAAATGCCACTGAAAACAAGTCTGGTAAAATTCTTCAGTCCAATACACTTATTTGCAGAATGGTGAACAGAGTATGCATCTGGTCTCAGAACATTTCCTGTGAGGATTTGGTGACTTTGTGACAAACAAAATCTCAGCTTATTTATCAAATAAGTTGGTATAAATCAGATATCATGGTAAGTTTTATTTAATGGGAGCCTGTAAAATATGTAAATATATGTATATTATTGATTCATGTACTCTCTTTGGTTTTGATAGTGTTGATTTTAGATTCCACTGAGGTCCCCTTTGGTGGTTACATTTGCTTGCTCCTGTAATTTTGTGCCTAATTATTCATTCAAATGTGCATTATTGAAACGATGGCCTATTGCTTTCATTTCTGCTTTGCTTTCTTCCTTTATAGTTAATAGCACCATGACACTTCTCCGTCCTCATCCCACCCCTCCAAATGCAAAACAAAATCAGCAGCTGTTTAGATCCAAACTTTAATTTCTAAAATACATCAGATAATGTGACTTTGAAATTAATCTGCCCAGCAGAGAAAAGGTTGGGATTATTTCCTGTTAGCTTATTTCAAATGCTGAAACTATCAAAAAAAAAAAAAACAAAAAAAACAAACCAAAATAAAACCCACTTACAACTTCAAAAATAGTTCTAGTGTCCAAACCTGCTGCATATGGTCTCTGCTTCAGTGCATTGCACAGCCTGCTGAGCTGTGACCCAGTGATTTTTAAAAACTGAGTGCTCTAGCAGGTTCAGACTGCATGTTATTATCTACCAAGCTCTGCCAAGATACATACACACAGAGAGCTTGTATCCAAGAAGATATCTTTGACTGTTGACACTAAAAAACAACTCTCCAAAAGATTGAAAAGAAATAGGCATTTTCTAGACATGCAAAGCATTTGCCACATATCAGATGTTTTGAAAATGTTTTGAAGGATATTCTTTTTGTGATTTATTATTTATTGGAGAATTGCATTGAAAATGCCTGTTGTGGGAATTAAATAACTTTCAAGCTATATGAAAAAGAGTAGTATTTTTTTTTGTAAGGATTGAATCACAGTGGGTTATGGATTTTTCAAAAGTCCTGATCATTTACAGTTCCACCAGAAATCAATGGAAACTGCAGCTGCTCAGCACCTCTGTAAAATCAGACCCTCTAAGAATCAGGATAGTAATGGCAATTATGCTATCAAGGGCAAAATTACTAGACCTATAAATTCTTTTGTTTCACTGTTATTGTCTGAAAAGTGATTTTCAAAAAATGATGTCCTGAGGATTTCCATTTTACCGCAACTCAGTGATTTTGTAGATCACTTGTTCCTTTTCAATGGAAGATCACATGGCTTTTATACCAAAGACCTGAGAACTAATTCTTCCTTTTACCTTTTTTTCTCACAAGTACTGTCAATAAAAGTTTTGGATGATCAAATTCCATCTCATAGTTGTACCCACTATCCCTGTCCTGTTACAAGGGAAAAGATATAAAGAGCTTTAGTTAATTGCACAATAAATATTAAAGTTTCGTGATTTTGTGAAAAAAATGAACATCATACTGAAGATGTAAGCAAGAGTCATATTTACAACACACACGGTGTAATTTTGCCATTCTCTTCAGAAGTGGTGAGTCAATGCCTAAAATATTCAGTCTGATTTTGAGTGTTGTAGTTCAGCGGAGATTTGGACTGGGAGAAGAGAATCTAGAGATAAGTGAAGAAAAGCATTAATCGGGACATACTTAAAGAAATGGGTTGCTTATTTGCTGCAGGTTGGAGCAGCTGCCAGCAGGACCTTGCAGATAGAGCCAACTTTGCCTGGAGAAAGGGAGTTTACCTGAGCATCTTTTTAGGTCCTTCCCAGCCCTGTGTTCAACCGATTGAATGGTTACTATAAAAAAGCCTTCCACTGATCTTGTTGGTTTGAACATAAGTATTGGAAGAGATTCAAGAGAGGTAGCAGGAGCAAAATCTGTTCCTTATCTGAACCTGATTTCTCATGCACTCTCGCTGACTTGAGCTTCCTGCTCCTGAGCAAGAACATTTTCTCACTTTGCTTCATTTTTTCATGAGAAGTTTTTAAAGGCCCTGGCTGTATTCTTGATCTGCTTATGCTCGGCTTTCTACTAAAAAATAAAAATAAAAAATGAAAAGAGAGGAAACCCCTAAATTTGGACAAGAAAACTAATTTCAATACTGCTCTGAAGGGATAGCAGCTCTGTTCAGATAGTCCTGTTTCAAAACCAGTTCTGACAGAGCTGCCTCCTGTCGAGGTTCAGTGTTTACTCACTTGGAGACCGTAAAGGAAAACAACCGTGTGTGATAACAGACTTTCTGGCAACAGTGGAAGATCTTTAGTAAAACAAAACAAATGTTGGGCTTCCTGTTTCAAAACGTTTTGGACTAGCTCCTATTCTGAACAGGGATGTAGTGCTGAAGATCTCAAAAATGTTTCTAAATTACTAACCTAGGCAGGGGAAGGGACTGGGTCAGCAGAATTTTGTCCTAATTTCCTAGGAACTCAGAGCATAGTATCCTTTTCCAGTCAAGTTTCCAAGTGTTAGAAAGCAGTCCTTTTGAACTAGAATACCTCAACAGTAAAAACAATATTAAAAAAATGCAGCTTTTATAAGTAAGGATCCTTGCAGAAACTAAATCCTTTGCTTGCAAGGAGTTTTACTCTTGATGAGCCAACAAAAAAGTTTGTTGAGTTCTCTGGATGTGTACCTAATCCTGGAAACTTGTTTGAGTAAAATAGTAGACTCTCACACTAGCTGATGTACAGGCGCCCTCTTGACAGCGAATGTATTTGTCACCTCATTCACTTCAGTGGATGTCTTGCCAGCAGGATGTTGATTTCCAGATTTTTGCTGCAAATTACAGCTCTCCAATGTCAGCCTTAACCCTGCCAATGTCAGCTTTAACCCTGCCTCTGTCCTTTTGTATTATCTGTATTCTTTTTAATTAGGTGGTGTAATTTATTCCCCTTAAATCAGTGTTATGTGGTAAAAGGTCCGTACTTGGTGCCAAAATGTTAGTAAAATTGCATTTGATTCCCAATATATTGTGTTGTCCTTTCCTGATCATGGTGCAGCCCGTGGTAGTTCAGACAACATCTTTACTGACTTCATGCTTTGATATGACAGCTTGTTAGTCCCTCTCAGAGACAGATATCAACCTTTTCCTCATCCCTAGTTATTCTATGGCATTTCAGAATTTAGATGGCAGCTGTTTTAAATACACGTAGAACTTCTTTGTGCCATTATCAGAGAGACCTCTCCCTCTATGTAGTCGTACTTGTTAAATCAGAATCATTTAGTTGTCTCTAGGTTTGGCCTGCAATTCTTTGCATATTTGGTTCATTTCAGGGAGTATGCAAATTTTACAGGAAATCTCATTCCTAACTAGCTTTAATATAGAACATTATTTTACTACCCTTTTAACAGGACTCTCATATTTCTTATTGAATCAACTGATAAGAAGGAAGGGAACAGAAGAAAGAAAACATAATGCATGCACATTCTTTCACCATAAAAAATGCATTAAGCAAAAAATTCCATGAACAGATGGCTCAGAAATAGTATGAGGATGGGACAGTGGGCTATCTGTTTTGAGGAGGGCTATCCTGAAGAAGCCAGAATTATTTATATGTTCTGCCCAAACTTAACTTGGAATTAGGATCCAGCTTAATAGCAGCAAGTACTCAACATGAAAGAAAATAAATTTATGAAAACGTTTCCCGGTATTGCCCGTCCCATTGTGTGACAGGTTATGTTGTGGTTCATTGTGTTACATAATATCATGTTGAATATAAAGGCAGTATCATTTAATGCAAAGTGATTTGGGAGGAGGGAAGAAATGAAGAATCATGTTGTGGGTTCTTCACAAAACCTTTTTTGTTACTCAGAACTGGGGAAGACTTCCTTTCGGTGCCACGTTAAAAAGACACCATGAAGTTTGAAATACATTTGAAAATTTGTTGGATCTGGGCTTCACAGGTTGTTGGCTTGGAAATGCGCATAAAATGATTTACTGTAACCATTATACTTTTGCCAGTTTGATTAGAAGACTGGATATGATACCCTTAATTATAAAATGAGGTTACTAAGAGAAAATCTTGCTGAGTTCCATTGTGATGCATATTGGGAGAGTGAAACAACTACAGTGATAGCCCATATGAATGTCAAAATAAATTAATAAACTCTTGACAGCGGAAGATATAAAGCTGTTAAACAAATGAGATTAAATCCTGAAAGTAATGAACGCAAAAAAATGTGTCAGTTCTGCAGTCCTGATCAAAGTAAGGAAATGGGACTGCAACTATTGAAATAGTCTGAAAATGCAATTAGTGAATATTGAGGCCACAGCTTATTCTAGACCTGTATGTGAATTGTTCTAAAATGGACCATCTGGTACAATAATGTGCCTTGTTTCATTGTTCTGCACCTTTCATTTCTGTAATTGTTAGAATAGAACTGATCTAGACTGATGGAGCATAAGACAATCTATTATCTCTGCTCCTAACAGCCTGGCAGAGACATTGGGTAGGCCTGTCTGAAATAACTTCTAATCATTAGCCTTTATCAGCTTCAGTATAGACTTTCCAAAGAGTAAATCACTGTGGACTGAATCATCAATGCCTTCATTTAGTAGAAGAAAACCAGCTGTGCATATATCATCATGAGAAGATTCCTGGTTAACGGTGTGTGTTGAAGAAGATTGCATCCATGTTTTTTAAACCTGTTCCCACAAGTTGCAGCCAAGTGTTTATAGAAGGCACATTACTTTCTAAGATGTTTTCATTTTTTTCTCGGCCCAATAATCTGTTATCATGCAATGGAATGTGTTGGATTCCTGTGTTATAAATATTTGGGGAGCAGGCCAAATACACCAGTCTTACATTGATGTAACTCTTATCTAGAGAAAAGCACTTCCAGAGTGAGGGATAATTGGGAAGCCAAAAAGATTTCATTTTCTGCAAGCCACTAATTCATATAACTAGAATTTAATTGTGAACTTTTAGAGCCTGAGGACAAATGGGACATGAAACATCCTCTCCCATTTCATACTTGCTTTCTCTAGCATTTACCTAAAACTAGGAGATCTTAATGTGTTGAAGCTCTAATTTTTCATTAGAATTCCACCGTGGACTAGCTTCTAATTAAGACCAAGTACTAAGATTTTCAGACATGTCAGGTTTTAAGTCAGTTGCTAAAAAAGCCTGGGTGGATAACCACAGTTACCCAGGTTCCAATGAGGTGCTCAAGCATATGCCTAACTGGAAAGATGCAAGCAGTGACCCTGATGGTGGTGGAGGTAGGTTTGTATTCTATCAGTGTTTCACCACTCTTGCAGACTTCATCCAGCATCTAGGCTGCTCTGGCAACTCAGGCTTTCAAAATCGGATTAGATAACCCCCCTCAGACACCAGTTCAAAGAAGTTACACATAATTTTGCCAAGGAACCCTCTAGCACTGAAGTATTCAGAAACAGAAAACTGGATGATTTGCAAATTCTCATATAAAAAAATCTGTTGGCATCTGAGATTTTAGGAGGCAAGCAGGTGCTTTGAGAATACCTTTTGAACTTGAGTTATAATGTAGTCATATTCTAGAAATGGCTTCTATCAACTATGTAACTGATTCAGACCTTACTTAACTGAAAAACTAAAAAGTATAAAAGCATTAAGGGTTAATGTTACAGCAACTTCAATTAATGATCCAAAACAATTATGGTTGGTTACAAACCATCATAAAGAAGATGCAAAAGAGCCGTTATATGCAGTCACATATAATAGTGTTATTTAACATGTGACCCAGCGGCATATATTATCTAGTGCAGATGTTTTCAATTGAAATAAGCACATAAAACTTGCCATCTCCTGGCATAAGTGGTAGAATGTTATTTCTGCAAGAAAAATAAATTCTGTGCTGCACAGGCATTTTGTCTGTCACAGCCATGATCCATAAAACTGGAAAACTTTTCTCTGCTGAGAACCTGCCTATCTGAAGAGGAATGAGAACAAAGTGCATTTTTCACCTTTATCTTCTATTTCTAAATGTCTCTGACATATTAACATACACAGGTGTTGGATTTCTTTATATAGTAAGAGATCAAATACTGCCAATTTTGTTACAAGTGTTTTTAAATAAAATTTCCTCAGAAAAATTATGTGAATATAAATACTAGAGCTCTGTTCCCTACCCATATGAAACAACTTGATGTGTAATTTTTGTGATGTTATATAAAAGGCAAATGATTAATTACATGACTCTTCAGTTTTTCATTTGCCTCATACTTTCTCTCTGGCTGCCTGCTTCGCAGTCTAGCCCATTGTGGAGAGGATCACTCAGAGAAGTGACTGCACTTCTGAGTGGGTAGTTTTCTGCATCAAAATAGTTTTTATACCATGGGATCCTTTTTAAATTTTGGTAGAGTTTAAATGTTGAAGAGTAATTTTTAACTACAGGTAGTAATAATATAATTTACTTGAAATGAATGATTATATTTTAGTAGACAATTGTCTTACTATAAAATAGCAATAGTGAGTTATTTAAATACATCGCTAGTTAAATATCAGGCATCTTTGCTCTTAATTATTTTATTTTTGTCCCACTGAAATGGTAAGTAGCCATGTTACAATACAGCCAGCTCCATTTCAAGAATAAGGATGCTTTAGTGTGCTATCTGTTAAAATCCTGAATTTGTGGGGCTTAAATCAGGATGTCTGAGAGCATAGGAGACAATCACCTAAGCATGATATTAAAACTGATGCACAAAAACAAAGGAAAATCTAGCTGGACATAAAGCCAAACTGGTTTTGAGCCTTTTCTGCGTCTTATAAAGTCTACCTGCATAAGAAATGATAACACTTCCCTCTCCCAGTGGGACTTTATGGTGAATCCTGCCTTCGGAGAACAAAAGACAAGCTATGATTTACTTGCATGGAGGAGGGGTTACTACCCAATTCTGCCTGCAGCTAATTTGTAGAGTTTCCTTTCAATACATTGAAAATGACATTTGCCTACAATACAAAAAAGGGTTTTTCCCGCCAACTTTTCTCAAAGTTACAACATAAAAATAGAGCCAGGTGATAACTAATGAATTCAATTCAGTTTTCCATTTCTGTGTAGTACCTAGTTAATGTGATCATGACACATGCATAGTAGAAACACAGTAATAGTAATGTAGAGTCCACACAGGCTTTATAAAACTGTAATATCATGACAAGATGTGGGTGACCCAGTGACCCAAAATAGATTGCATTAGATGAAAGGTCTGAATATCCCAGTATCTGACGCCTGAACATACCTCTAGTACTGAGAGATAGATTTCATAAGAAGGTATTTTGATGTCTGATTTCTGGTTGCTGCCCTCTTACCCATCCTTGATTTTCCTTCTCTGTCTCCTGCGTAACTCAATTGGAAGAGAGAGAAGCACATGTCAAAATTCAGTGGTTTTCTTTAATCATGAGGTTCATATTCTCTCCTTACTCTTTTGTTGTCCTCTTCCTTAAGAGCTACAGACTCAGGTGTAAAGTATTAGTACTCCAGCCTTTTTTTGTGACTTTAACCTTACTGCTGCATGATCTAGTGATTTACTGAGAGCTCTGGCTTCTGGACTCAAATGAATTGGTAAGGAAATACCAATTACCTTTTAGTAATTTTCTTTGGCTTGGGATTGTGGGAAGAAAATCTCTTAATTCTAACCTATAAGTATTTTAAGGTATAAAGCCTAAAAAAAATAAAAATCTATTGAATTTTCCCCCTACCTTATAAATTTTCAGAGCAGACTGAATTTTTAATTTTTATTTTATTTTTAACTATTTGAAAGAGGAGTATATCTTCCTTTTTGGAATCTGCCTCTCCCCTCTCACATATGTGAGTCGGTAGAGAATGACTGGACAAACTGGCAAAGTTTTTTGTTGGTACAAATTTTAGAAAATTCAAAATGAAGAATCAAAAAGAAAAGAAATAAAAAATTAGAGGAGAGATTTTAATGACTAGACAGATACCTGCATGTGTGCAAGGTAAGGTGAGGAATGTCTGTATATCACAATGTAATGCAATGCAGAAAGACGTGAAATTACTTTAAGGAATGTAGTTCAGTCTATAGTGGCACTTTAGAACCCATAGTACAGAATTCAGCGTGGAATAATTTACCCTGGCAAAAAGTTAATGAGTTAGCTAAGGCTGCAGTTTGTATTTCTGTAGTGCTCTGCAGCACAGGCATCTGCAGACTATAATGTTCTGATTTGGTTATGAGGCCTTTATCTGCACAAATTG
This sequence comes from Cephalopterus ornatus, assembly GCA_013396775.1. Classification (NCBI taxonomy): domain Eukaryota; kingdom Metazoa; phylum Chordata; class Aves; order Passeriformes; family Cotingidae; genus Cephalopterus; species Cephalopterus ornatus. The sequence goes on along the minus strand of VZRE01009000.1, from coordinate 69,310 downwards.
CACCTCATTTTATGCATGTGTTCTCTTGCTGACGTTGGTGGCCCCAGCCTGAATTGCCACACTGTGATGGTGTATGAAAATGTCAGTGCTCAGCCCCATCCCGCCCACCTTGTCTGTTTTTCTAGAGGGTTTTTTGGCTATCTGTCACTAAGGGAAAAGCACAGTAGGCTTCAATAAGATTTTTCAAACCTCAAGTTGCACTGTAGCTTGCCTACCTTGGGAAGTTATCAATTAGGTTTTCGTCAGACTGGCACAAAACTGAATATTAATGTTCTGGTGGCCTTATCCTGGGGTTTGGGAACAATTGAGACATGGTTTTTAGTTGAAACTCTTGGATGAGATTTGGAACATGTGAGGGATTGCAGGCAAAAGCTACTTAAATGGTTATTTTTATTTCAAGTACAACATGGCTGGTCTGTCTTAGCTTGTGCTGTAGCTCTCTGCTTCAGGTCAGAAATAGGCATTAAAGTGATCAGTGTTAGAAGCCCTCATGCACAGCAATGTTACATAAATATGAGTAAGAACTGCACATCAGGTTGGAAATTCCCATGGGTCTGTATCTGCCACAGTGCTCACCTCGGTATCTGGGACAAGAATTTAGATTTAGCATGTCCTTGGGTTGCAGAAAAAAAAGTCGAGTGAGTGTGAAGGAACACGAATCTAGAGGCAGCTACATAAACAAAAGTCTTATCTGGTGGTTTACTTGAGGCTGGATGTAAAATCCAAAGATCCCTAATTCTGGACTTTTCCTATGTGTTGTTTCAGTTTGTTGGGCACTGGGTTGTCAGTGTTATCCATATTCATTCACCCACATTCAAACTTTCCTGATTTAAAGAGAAAGCATATACAATGACCCTTTTGGGATAAGATCTGAGGAGGACGAATGCTCACAATGCCCCCATTATGAAAAAAAAGGGGAGGTTTCTCGTTGAAAGCACTGCAAAATGTAAGAAAGACTCGACTAGTGACCTTCATGTATGTTGATTTTGAAGGAGAAATTTGTAGTGTGCAGTTTCCTTTCTTTGCAATGGGAATAATGAAGCTTTTCCTACCTAATAGACTTGTTTGGATAATTGCCAAGATGCCACAATGATGTGTCACCTCAGAGAAATCATGACAAATAATTTAAAAAGCCTGAAGATACATGATTATTAACTGAGAAATAGCAATTATTTTAAAAATATTAGGGCTTATCAGTTCAATGCCATGTAAAAATTGCATACCTTTCCCTGTTACAGGCATACACAGAAGATATTTTTCATGAGGTATTTGCAATAATATCCATTGAAGAGCAAAGCTGCTCTTCTCTGGCAGGCATGAGTAGCCAAGATCGTCACACAAATTTCTTCCCTCTCTTCACCACCTTCTTTGGGATGCAACATTTTGCCAAGGGTACATCAAGAACATTTGATCATTTGCAGTTTCCCATATCAAATGGGCTACCAATGACACAGGAGCTGTTGACTTTCAGCGTCAAGATTTAAAAATAATTTCCTGGAATTATCTTAAACAGATAATCAACTGTTTAATAAAATGTTGTCAGGATAGATATAGTTTTGCATCTCAACATGAGGGGAATGTGTAAGTTAAATCACTACCTTGATAGCTTCCGTGTCCGTATCTAGATTGATGAGCAGAAAGCTGAAGTAGATGTTCTGATAAATTAACTGTCTTTCATGTGTGTTTGATGAGTTAGTTTGGGGTTTTTTTGGGAGGGGAAAGGTTATTATGTAAATTAAAAAAAAAAAAGTAATCTTTTAACTTAATCTGGGGTATTCATAAGAGAAAGATCAGCATGTTCTGTGTGTGGATATTAAGGGCATGTTCTTGGGATGAGATCCAGCATTGTGGCTTTCTCCTCTGGTTGTTTGGCCACCATAGCATTGCCAGTGCACTGTATCTGTCTAATTGCCTACAACCTCATTTGATGCCCACTCTTCCATATGTCATCTGTCCTGTAGCTCTGTCCCACAGGCAGATTTAGTGAGGACAAAGAGGTGACTGTCCCTGTATTCAGAGCTGAACTGGCTTCATCTTATATGCGTGTCAGGGACAAGGACATGCTGCAGGAAACTTCCATCTGCTGGGCAGGAAGGTTTCCACCCTGCTGTAAAATTGCCTGTAATGGTCTTACTCTTCTGGGGGAACCTGATCCAGGCTACAAGCTGTTCAACAACATTGCTGTCTCCATCAAGGGAGCAAAAGCCCTGCTGCTTAAACGTGACAGAGACTTTTGCCAGGGCATCCTCCCAGTGGATTATGTTGGGCATTTCAGAGATTTCCAATTGAAATACCCTTGTGGGCCAAGCCCTCCTTTTTTGATTGAAAGGGATAAGTAAGACAAACTCCAGAATGTGGCTTTTATTGGTTAGGAACACTGTTTGCTCATCTCCTGGACTTGTAACACAGATCTTCTGGATTTTTCTCTGGATTTTTTCAGTTACTGGAAGGACATTTCAGACACCACGTGGAACTCCCCAGGCCTAAGTCTACTCTCCATGTGGACACAGAGATCCTGGAGGCCATTTCTCTTTACTTCTGATGATTCTTCTTTCCTTTCTCAGTTTTTTTTTTGTTGGGGAATTTGGCCTTTTTTGATACCACCGTTTATTTTCCTTTTGGTGTTTCACATTACTCCATGTTCCCATTCCCAATCTCTTTTGTTGTTAAATGATTAAATGATTATCAAATAGGCAAAGGATTTTTCATCACTTTTGTTGCCATGGTGACTGGATATGAGGGCCAGAGAAGGAATGAAATTTGAGCATCAAAAATCAATTTGAATCAAACTACCTTTGCTATTAGAGAACTTTGCCCACAATTCACTTTTCACCAATGAAGTTTTTTTTATGCAAAGGAAAACAAACTCTTCTGGGAAAAAAAAAGCAGGAAAACTTTTATCTTAATCGCTGCATCTTTTTACAGAACAATTTTTATTATTTTTTTTTTTAAGATACCACTTTAGAACCATGTTTATACACAATTCTTATTTGATCAGATTCTAGTGTCCCTTTTTAGTTTGTGTTTGGAGGGGGCTTTCTTTCAGCACTCACAGACTTCTATATTGTTCTGGGGAAATCAATATTAGGGTCCTGGGTTGTGGCTTTTTCTGCAAGGTGAACCCATAGCTACATAACCAGCAGTGTTTTCTCCCATGAAAGAGGGGGTCTGGAGAAGAAGAAATCAGAAGAGAAGCACTGTGAAAGGTTCCTCACTGCCTCAAATTACTTTGTATAGAGCTTCCTTTTTTGTTTTTTCCCCTCCTTATTTCCAGATATGTGGAGTCTGAGGATGAGAAAAGCAGCCACGGAATGTTTGTTTGCTTTATCTTCTGTCAGAAATGATGAGCAGAATCTTTTCAATGAGCAATTGCTCCACCTCAGACAGGTTTTGATTCTGGCCACGAAAGACTTGGAGCTGCAAAAAGACTCAGAGCCATCTAGGGAGAACTCCTTAGCCATGAAAGACCTTTATTCCATTTTAGAGGTTAGTAGTTACTCTCACAGTCTTCCATTTAGTAGTTACTCTCACAGTCCTCACAGACTGTACAGAATCAAACCTCGTGCCCATCCATCTCCACAACCTCTCCCCAGGTCGGACTTCTACACCTAGAAAAGAGTCAAGGCTTCAGCACGGGTACATTTGTAGGATTCTGGGAAGATGTATCAATTCCAGCTTGAGGGTTTGGTAGTTCCATTGGTAGGCACACAGCTCTCTGACAGGTGGCTAGGAGGGAGATAACATTGCAGAGCAGCTTATTTATTCTCCCTAGAAATCCTCCCTTTTAATTTTTTTAAATGTGCTGAATTATTATCAAGTGTTGAACTGTTAAGAGATGGTAGGTAATGTAAGCACCTATCAGCCTTTGTCTTCTCGACTAATGTTTCTAAATATGTTACCAGAAATTGCAAGTTTAATTCAGGAACGATAATTTGGTTTTCAGGTTTTTTGTGATCAAAAGTAATGATTTAGGTCAACATCTGAATGTTTGTTTTTTGTTTTTTGGGGGTTTTTTCCCCTTAATATTGGAATGTCATTAGCTCTACTTTTCTTCCATTTGTTTTTCACTGACAATAATTGTTCTTAAATTTCCTATGTAGAAATGAATACAAGGACAAATGTTTTGTTAGAAGGCATAAAAAGATTAGGTCTTGGATATTAAATGAAAATACTGATGGAAAGTCAGGACTGGACAATTATTTGCTCATTCACTTAGTCTGGGTAATGTCTTTGTCAGACACAGTGTTGGAATAGTTGTGATGGGAACTAAATTAGCTGCTTATTCCTTCCAGCATGAGGAACTGACATGTTGAATAATACCCAAGGGAATGGGATGGTTTCTAAGGTTTAGAACCAGGCAGTTAATGTGATTTTTGGGTTATCTAATTGACAGGAGTGAGGGATCATAATATTTCTCTTCCCGTGGAAACCTTATTTTTCTTTCTGCAGTCCTGATTCTCTAGCTGACCAAATACTGGAAAATTTTGAAGTTAAGGCAAAAGTAATCAGAAATGTTATTTCTACTTGTCATTAAGTCATCCAAACTTGTTTGAAAAGTGCTAAACTCTGCTCAGCTGCAATATTTAACTCCAAGCAGTAGGCATTATTTACCTGTATCAGGGAAACATTCTCAAACTGCTGTTCTTGGGCAGATGTCTCATTCTAGGAAGGACTGACCCTCCTTTTTCGACATCAGGCTATGAGAGCAAATCCTATCTGGGTGGGTCCTCTAACCTGAGTCTTTCTGACCAATTTTTCATTTCCTGGGATGAACTTGTAAGTTTTTCATTCTAACATTCAGGAGAGAGGGTTTATATCTTAGCAGGATGCTTGACTTCAGCTGGTGCTTTGCTTTGTGTCTTCTAGCAGTGAATTATTTCCATTTTCTCTGTGACTCATGCTCTTGGCTTGCTGGGATAGTTTTAAGCTAGATTCATCAGAAGCTTAGGTTTTACTTTTTTTTTTTTCTCTTAATAGGTGAAATGAAAGACAAAAATAATTGCCTCCTGTCTTGAATTTATACCTGAAAACCTCAATGGTCATTGTTTTGGTTAATGTGGTTTGCCTAAAATGTGGGTGAGTTTCTGCTAGGCTCTGTATGCACTTTTTCCACATCACTGGTTCCTCATTGGTTCAATATTAATAGCAACTGTCATGCAAGAGACCAAAAAGCATCTGTAATGTATTCTGGTGAGCTCTCTTTGTGGCTGCATTGAGCTTTGAAATAGTTACACTTTTACTTCTGGAGGAAAAAAGCCAGTCCCCTAAAACAGCAAAGTAATAAGGAAATAGGCTCAAGTACTCTAGCTCTCTCTTTCACATACTTGAGAATTTACTTTATTCTGGGTATTTCTGTTTAAAACGCAATCATATTTTCTTGCCTACAGTTTCCTTTTGTTGTTTTATTTTCATGGGTTTACACTGATCCATGCAAAGTCTGACTGACTTAATATAGAATCATAGAAATAAAGAGCTGTTGTATAACACTCTGATCTGCTGCAGTGACTGGGTTGAAATGATGATGCTTTAGATCCCAACAGTCGCCCTTGAAAATGTGGTTGCATTGCAGGCTGTCAGACCCTAAGTACAAATGGATGTCTGATGTTCAGTCTTGTCCAATTTCAGTTTGCACAGGCAAATATATGCCTCCATTAAAACAGGCTGTGCCTGGTGGATGCGGAAGGTCATGTCTCTGAGCTGTGCAGAATTTCTAAAATTCTTCAAAACCGTGGAGCCCTCTGTCTAGGAGCTACCTGTCCATCTGTGTAACAGTTGCTAGCAGACTGATGACTTTAATCATTGGCAACAGGGACAGAAACTTCTTCTTTTCTTCTGCCTTTCACTGAAGAATCATCTTTAGCTGGAGTTTGCTTAAGAAATTCAGAACTAAAAGCATGTTGCCACAGGGCTTGACACAGTAGATTTCAAAGAGTCACACTGCTCTACGTCTTTATTGCCTTTCTTTTTGCAGGTCAAGTCAGCTACAGAACACTGCCTGAAGTGACAGTGATGAATTATGTAGTATTGCTGTTAGAGTATTGCTGTTAGTATGAAATGGAGTGGCTATAATGTAATATGTGAGCATCTTAAAAACATGAACCAATTCACCAATGATAGATGTGGTGCTGAATGTGTGGAATTAAAGTAAATAGCATCGTGTGTCAGCAATCAATGATTTGCAACAATAAAACTTTGCGATGAGAGCCCTTATATTGTCTATTACTAACTCCCTGGATAATTACCTTGTCTTACCTCTTGCCCAAAAGCCTTGAGCCTGGTGACCTCTCTTTTGCTGCTCTAAGCCCTATGCTTGCCAGACTATTTATACTTGGTGCTTGATCTTTCTCAACTGTCCTAATCATCTCATACTTAAGAAAAGCCAAGTTTTCTGGTGTGCTGTGTCTCTCCTATATAGAACCAATGCCCCTCTTATTCTCTAAAGGCACAAGCTAGTAGGAACAGTTTCCATGTTTCAGAAAGAACAGGTTTCTGGATTTTTCAGGAACTTGCTAAAGTTGCACAGAGCAATGTCACTTTGAAAGGATTGAAGATAAGGTGGATAGTAAACTGCAAGAAGTGCTGAGGGCTGAGAACAGACTCTTGCTTGAGAACAGTTTGAAAGCCTTGATGTTGATTTTCCCAGACTACAACTCTCAACCTATGTCTTTGGGGTTGTTTTTTTGTAGTGTGGGTGGTTTTTTTGTTTGGTTTGATTTGATTTTTGTGTGTTTTTAAAGACAAACAAACAAATACCCCAAGCCCAAAACCAAACCAAACAAACAAGCAAAAAACAACAACAACAAAAAACTCACACAGAAACAAAAAAATAACAAAGAGACTAGAATGTGTGATGCACCTTATCCATTATCTTTTCTCTGACACTAAGTGTTTCCCAGGAGGAGGCAAAAGATTTGTGTTCAATTGTTTGTTGATATTACTTATATTTGCTTTCATATCCTTCTCTTCCCCAAATGTCAGTTAAGTACTGTGGTTTTGAATATCTTCTTCCTTTATAATGTTTAAGAATTATATGAATTAGGAATTAGGAATATTATTGCTTAGTTTTCTGCTGTAACTCTGGTTCGGACAGGAAGAATGACTGGTAGAGGAGATGAAGAAAGAGTATTTTGAATAAATGAAGATTAAAGATTGAAATATATTTACAAGAACATTTTGAAGCAGTATTCATTCTTTTTTCCTTCCTTTCAGTTCCCAAATTTCTTCTTCTATGATCCTCATCCTGCTTCAAATGCCACCCTATTCTCCTTTATTCTGTTCTCTTATTGTCTAAACTTACCTAGTTTTTCTGTTGTTTATCAAATGATATTTTAGTTACATGCCCTGCAACACCTGCACTGTGCAGACTGGAGACTGGCAGTACTACAGAAAAGGTAGATGCTCAGCAGAACTGTATTGATGGATAAAAAGTAGTAGGAGTAGGACATTTTCTGTAAGCCCAGAGGCAGGACATCATCTCTTGCACATCACTGTCGCCTAAGCCCAGACCAATGTATTTTGTGTTGTTGCTGCTAGGTCAGTCTCTGTTTTAGACAGAGCAGTTGTGGGGGAAACTGTTGCATTAAAACAAACTTCACAATAGCTTAGTGTCATATTACTTGAAAAATAGGTTGTACTTTTATGGGTTAGTGAATACAGACCTTTGAGGCACCTGTGTGAGCTGTAGTCGTTCACCCAGGGTTAGTTTGAACCGCATGGATGTTTGCCACGGGCTGAAACTGCAGTCTGTTACAGCCCTGCTGTATAAATTATGCATGACAGTTAGAGAGACGGGCTTGGGAACCAAACTGCGGAGAGGCCTGGGACAGAACCAGCCCTGAACGAACTGCTTCAGACTCCTGACAGTGCTCCTCATAGGAATGAGGAGTTTACAGCAGAATAGGGATACTACAGAGAAAAACTGAAAATAGAGGAGGCTGTTACAGAAGAGGTAGGGAAGGACAGGGAAAATGAAAGGTCATGCAGACCAATGCAGAATAATGAAAGCTGGCACTTCCCAGTCACAGCCCATACTCTTCTGGTCACTCAGTGACCTGAAAATAATACAGATTCATAGTCTTTTCTCTCCTGTCAGTGCGGTCAGTGACCTTACAACAATATCCTGTAGTCCATTAAAACAAACCTATTAAAAAAAACATTACCGGTCCCACCCCCTGAAATTAAAGCAGGGTGGGAGAGAGTCATAAATTAAAGGCTTTTCTAAAGGAAATTAGCCATCTTGGTATTTGGATGAGAAGATGGGAAATAATGAGTGACATATCAATCTATCAGAGGTATAAGCTAAATTAGACGATGAAGCGACAGAATTAACATAGTTGGTTACATTTGGGATTAGATTTCTTCTCCCCCCCAAAGCATTTTTTTCTTCCAAGGCCCTTTAGAATAAAACCCAGACAATTCTCTATTGTTCATCATAGTTAGTTCCTCTGATAAAATATAAACTCTATGGGACAGTCTGGAGTTATTTACAGTTGACTGATTAATCTGTTGATGCTAATGCTAAGGTCATTAAATAAACATTTCCGGAAGACGCTTAGATTTGATATGAAAAAGTATCCAAATATGTGCCTGGAGGAGGATTAAAATGTATATTGTTAGAGTTTGAACTCATTTAGGCTTATACCTTCTGAAATCCTTACTGTGTCAAGGCAAATATTACGTCAGTACCACAAAGCTGGACACAGCAGATGTACGGGGGGAGGGTGTTCAGACGTACTCCTGGGTTTTGGCTAAGACTGTGTTTGTGTTTCAGAGCTTATCTGAACCTGTGGCTGAGTGTGAACCTGAATGTTTTCAGGGTAATTTCAAATAAAAGGAAGAATTGATAAGTAACTAATTAATAGTGAGGTATGACATGGGGTATCAAGGATAGCTTAATTGAACTTGACCAATTAATGGGATGTGATGTGCTGTAAAATTCAGGCAAGCTGCTTTTGATGTCTATTTTTCCTGTAAAGGCTGTTTTTTCCTGTCCCTTTTTACAGCATCACACATATTCATCATATCCTTTGCTTCCCTGACTAACCCTGCTCAGCAATGTCTCCAAAATTTGTCTACCTTTGACATAGAGGAAAGTGCATCTTATTACAAAATTATGTTTTTGATGTTATATTGGATTGGGAAAAGGTGAACTGATAATGGGGCCTTTCCAAGGCAGATCTACATGATAAGAAAAGCAGAACAAAGAAATTGTGATGTTTTTTATAGGAACTTACATTTGGAAACCAGTAACTTGCTTTTAGACCAATCCTTGAGTAAAATGAACAATTGATTTAACTTCCATTCTTTTCTTGAATTTTCAAGTTTCTAGGAAGTTAGGTATTTAACTGTGTAGTTGTACTAAATCAGGTTCTTCCATTTTCCTCATAGGATTCTTAAAACATTTTTAAATGTTCAAAGATATTATGGTTTACTCAGTTAGAAGTATTGTAGGTCAGGCACAAAAATCACCTTTTTACTGGAGAGTCTTCATGCATTTAATATCATTGTGGCTTTTGTAGGTGAACTTGCTAAAGCTTTGTACTCTTTGTACTCTCACGGAGCATACTGAACCATGTGCTGTCCATTAAGTTAACAGTGGGAAGGCATTTCTAGCATTGTTTCAGAAATGTAAAATAGAAAGTTCATGGGTTTTAGGCAAAGCAATCACTCGGTTCAGACTGGACTTGTTCTTTTTAAGTATTGAAATCCAAAGCGAACTTATCTGTGTGTGTGCTTGGGATGTGGTTTTGATATTACTTCTGTTAGGGGTCAAGTGGCGCAGTTTGCTCCTATCAGAAGTGTGCACAGAGCAGGCATGGAAATGTAATGGTTGCTTTGCCCCTCGGCATAGGGAACATCAGACAAGTCTGCAGTGGTTAGAAATGACATTTTGAACCTTTCGGTCTGAGCTCTGTCACACCAGCAGTGAGGAATTCTCTGTTTTGCAGTACAAAAGTTACTGAAATAATTTGTGCCTCCAAATGGGCAGTGCAGAAATAATAATGATAATAATAATAGTAATATTAATAATCTTTTATTTTTTTAAAAAAAAGTCAATCTGGCTTCTCACTAACAGTTGCAGATGCTATTAAATCTAACTATAATTCTAAAACATACACAGAAGGGAAAAATATGTTGGTTTGTTTATTCTTGGAAAATAATTAAACTCTGAAATCCTATGCTGTAATTGTAGTGACTGATATTCTGTTCAAAAGGACTAAAAACTGATGGACAGTTAACCTCACTGCACACTAGTCTCATAAAATCTATTATAAAAAAAATCAGTGAGAAGGTTGAGGGGACTTGAGGGATTGCTTTATAGTGTTAAATTAAGGTAAGTAGCTGCAGTTTGCTTAGGCAATGGCAGACTTGCAGGTAAGGAAGTCTACAAACATTGGAAGAGTGTACCCATGAATTAGAGAATTGCTTGGCATAATAAAGGGAGAGATGGAGTGAACTCAAGTGGAAGTTTAAGTGGTATGCTCTGGAAAAACTTCCTGATATTGAGATTTATGAGTCTAATAATGTCCCAAGGGATGTAGTGGAAACTTTATCCCTTGAAATATTCAGAAAGATACTTGAGGAGAAGTACTAAACATGCAGCATCCTTCTGTAGAAAAAGAAAATGTATGCAGGCTTTTCCACATATAGAAACTGTGTGTTTCTGTGAATCTCAGAATATATTCCTATCAGATTCTGAAAGATAAATGCATTTGAACCTTTCCTGAATCTGGATTCAAAGAGGAGACCTTCAATGAAATTTTGGAGTCCTGTGGAAGATAGGGCTTCTTCCTCAGAAGCAGTAGATAGAAGCAGCTTACCAAAATACTCTTTAATAGTAGGGAAAAGAAGCACCATCACAGACCTACCCACTACCTCGAGTAGGATAATAGTATCCACTTATTTCATGGGATTTAATATGTCTTTTTTTTTAACTCCCTACCAAAGAAAGAATTCTTCCTGAACTTTGAGAAGAAGATAAGGACTTTTTTTCTCTTTTCTTTCTACTTTTTTCCCCCCTCAATCTTTTTGTTTTGTTTGGGACAGAAGGGAAGCAAAGCATTTTGTAATATCTTGTTGTTCCTTGCAATGTGCCTATCTAAACAAGAAGCAGGGAAATTCCAGTTGTGTGGGGTTGCTTTTTTTCCTTTCAAGGGTTGCATTTTAACTTGATGGGTTTCTCTGAGAACTCAGAAACTTTTTTTAAATTCCCCCATTGTCGAGGATTCACTTTTAACCTGAAATCAAGGAGAGTTCTACTGAGGCATTCCTTGGCAGGAGAAGTGGAAGCCTAATTTTAGGCAGTCAAAATATGTTCCATGTATTCCAGTCAGGACAAAGCTGTATCAGGTCTCTTCACTTGTAAATGCAGCATAAGCAGCCATGCCACAGCATAAGCAAGTCCTGCTAGGCCTGACATCAGTAGAACCACTGGTGAGAGTGGCACCAATCCTCACAGTCCTCTAGTTTTGGCCACTGTGATGGATACACTTGCTGAGCACGAGTCCAGTGAGTCCATGAGTCCAATTTAGACAAGAGAACTGCAGAAATAAAGCAAATACTATGAAATACCAGGGGGTATCCTGTAATATGCATCCATAGTTCCAAACTGAACATTCTGGCTGGAATTTTTCTGATCAAAGGATGGGATGGAGGCTACACCTTGCATACCTCAGCCTGTGGTTTACTCCTACCATTAACTACAGCTTTTACGGCATGAGCTCAGCCTAATGGAGACACAGGCAACACAGCCTTAACATAATCCTGTTTTAATAAGGTTTCCATTTTGAGGCTGTCTGGGGAAGGTGTAATCAGCAGTCACACTTTGTAGCCGCTCGCTCCTTTAGGATCTTGTGCTAAGCTTTGATCCTGGCAGCTGGTAAGGTACTGCTCAGTGTGTGAGAGCAGCTGATCCAGAGTGGTTTTTCTTTTCACTGCTTTGGAAATAATTTTTTCCCTTTCTTTTGGATCCTACTGAATGTGAGCACCTAAAACATTTGAAGAACTTTGTGTAAACCCATTCCACTGAGGTCTAGTGGTGACAAAGGAAAATTACTCTGCATAAAAGTGGTTTTTTTCAGAGCTTCTGATGATTGTGAGCAGTTTATTTGTTAGAAGAAAAGTTCTGGCAAGATTGGATGGATTTTTGAAAATGCGTCAGAGGTATAACGTCACTGCTTAATCAGTTCTTCCTAAAATAGACAAGAAAGTTATACCTCTCTTTACAAATAGTTCTGTAAGGGAAGAGGTCAGCAACTTGCCATTTTCTAATCACTCTGTTGCCCTATTTTACCGAAATATTTCTGTGACAGATAAGATTGTAACAAAACTGTGCCCACTGAAATACATCATAGATCTTAAATACTCCCCAAAGGTCAGTGAGGTACCTTTTGGACTAAGACATAAATTGTGATAATAGGTTCCACATGCAAAACATTGTATTATTGCCATATTTTCCTTATATGATTTTTTATTGTTATCTGCTGCCTTCTCCCAGGACAGAAACAGGCTGGAGTTTTGTCTTGCCTTTAGAAATGTCTTACACTACAAAAAGGACTGTGCAAAACATGTTATGTGGCTATGCTGTCACAGTGGCTTTTTCGTTAATCCATAAAATCTGATCATCAATCAAGATGTGCCCAAGTTCTTTTTCACTCAGCTTTCAGACATACTGCATTGACAGGTTTGGTTTTTCCCTAAGTCACGCAGTCTGTACATGTGTGTGGGGGGGTGTGAGAGAGAAAATGCAAACCACACGGCAGACATTAGTCACTTTGTGCTGTGGTGCGTTGGAAGGTACTGAAGTTCCAGGTTATAAAAATGTTGTGGTGCACTCTGTTGACTGGGGTTCTGTGTGGTTCAGTACTGCAGCTGCTGTTTTGATAGTTAAGGCACTATTTCAGATCTGTCTGTCTTGCTGTCTTTTTGCTCTGAGTACCTATGTGTGTGTGTGACAGCAGGGACCACCTTTGTTGCAATAGGCAAGCCACAAAGCTTTCGAGGGAGTAGATAGAAATCCTGGTCAATAGCAGCAGCATTTTTGGCAGCATGCTCTTTAGTTCACTGAGCATGAGGAGCAAAACGGAGAGGGATTCAGTAGAATTAAGGTCAGACAGAAAGGTCACACACATTAACACTCCTATACAGGGAATGCAAGGGGATAAAGTGACAGACAGATCGGGATCCTAGTCTCTCTGTTATAAACAGAATTTTTTCTGAATGTGAACACCAAAGAAAAGTAAACCTTTGCAAAGGATGTTTCCTCTCAGTGCTCTCACTGATTATGCAGAATTTAAGTGTTGTTAATTCAGATGGAATATGTCATGCAGTTCTGCAGCTGGATGGCTGACCCACTTAAAGCCCTTCTGTGCAACTCAGCTACCCTTGTAACTCTCTCTCTTAGCCAGCTCTTTAGGTATACTGTAGATGCCTCCCTACCTCTAAAGCTAACATTGCAAAACCCCTGTAGCTAGCATCTGGAGCAGATGGAATGTTTATCCCAGGATGAATGTACAGATGTATGCAGATCAGTCAATCATCCCTACAAATTACATTTTACCCCTTTGTGCGGTGTGTACATCTGTGAATTTTTGGTAAGACTCCTGTATGCCATGCAAGAATGTCACCAAGCTTATAAAATTCTATTTCCTGTATGTATCTCTTCTACACATATATTGTTCAAAATAGAACAAGAGTGAGACCATGTATGAGAATGAGAGGTGAAACAAATTCTCTTGGATTTTATTTAGGATGTTCTTAACAAAGTAAAAACAGAATGAACAATGTCACCTGTGTTATCAACATCTTTATCCTTTATGCAGAATTGGTGAGTAGGATGCTACACTGGCAATGTTTTAGAAAATTTTGTGTCACTTATTTCTCTGTGTTTGCTTCTGTGCTCGCCTTTTGCTGAAGCAGTATGATTACGTGTTTCATTAATAATGGCTGTCTGAGAAACATAACATTTAGGATAATTCCTCATATTGAAAAAACATACACTGTGATGCATAATGTATAAACACAACAGAAAGATGGTTCCCACCCAAAAAATAATGTTATGTGTATGCACAGCACTTCACAAAAGCATCGTCCCTAAACTGGCAATTAGGGTTAGAAGTACACGGATATAAATCACAATCTGTTTATCTGTGGGTGACTCAGGGATCAGAATAACATGGGTTATTGTGAGTGATGGTAACAACTTTAGAGGACTTAGCCAATTTTGCTCTACGTGTTTGAAATTCTAGCTCGGTGATGTTAACTCAAGAGCATTGCCAGGGTGGAGTTGGGTGCCTGCCATTAAACATTGATTTTCCCAGTATCTCACAATTACAGCAACATCTGTGCTAAATAACTTTTACTGATTGACTGTGAAGAGTTCATGGTCAATGTATCTTACTCAAAGGTCTCCTTCCTTACCTGTGCAGGAGGGAGTTGTAGTGATTGTGCAGTAGGCTATTCTGTGAGAGGGATGGAGAGTCAAGTGTTTTGAGGCTTTTCTTTTTATTTTATTTTAATGCCATCTTTGTAGATACACTGGCACAAATAAGAAAATTCAGGTGTATTTTGCCTAGTTCTCTAAAAGTGGTTTTTTGACTGTAAGATTTATAAGTACTTGGTAAGTCATTTATTTTTGTACCTTCATAAAAACTTGATATATTAAAAAAAACTACCAAACAACAGCAACAAAAGCATGGGCGTGTGATGAAGTTATAAAATATACTCCTACCACTTGAGTAAAGAGAAGTCGTGTGTCATAATAAATTCTGTAGAGGGGGCTGCTAATACCGACTCCTTCCTATGTCAGTGTAATAGTGAAGGGAAATGAAACAGAAACTGGAATAGTCTAGAAAGCAAAATAGCACATCCCCAGTTTCATTTTAGAGAGGAGGTTACATCCAAGCTTCCCAAAGTGCTTTAGAAGTGTTGGTTAATTAGTCAGCCTGTGCAGCACCCTTGTGAGATGGATACTACTTGTCATCTGCATCGTTGCCCTGGGTGATGTAATAACCCAGCAGTGCAGATGAGATGAGAACACAGCCAACCAGAGGTTCCGTTTCCATGCTGGCCAACATTATATTGGGTTTCACGGTTCAGCCTGAGGCTTGGGCAGTGCCTTACAGTACCACAGTGCAGTCCCCACTGTGAGCCAGTGGGGATTTACAGACGTAAGTAATAAAAAACAGGGATGGGGAGAAAAGCATTTTTCTGTCACCGGAATGTATCCTAATGCAATACTGGCTACTCTGTGCTTTCAAGGATCCTCGGATTTGGGGAGGAGGAAGAGTAGAAAGCTGCACCCGGTCCTGCAGTGCTGAGGATTCAGACAAAGTATTTTCATACAAGTAACCTGTCGTGTTTATAAGAGGCCCAACAGGGATGGGAACCTATAGGTGTAGGAGTCTGAGGAGACAGTTCTGAAAACAGTGCAGGATAAATGGATGAGGAATATCCTGGGCCTTTTTTCTGTTCAATTAATAGTTTCATAGAACAGTATCAGGGCTTGTGTTCTTTTAAGATGCTTATTTCACTTACTACTTATATTTTTAAAACTTGCCCGGAAGTAGCATTTCTAAATCTAAAACATGCTGCCCAGGGAGCATTCTGCCTTCCGTGCATGATCATTAATGCCAAAATTATCCAGAACTTTCTGTACTACTTTGTTGTTCTCTAGTTATTAAGCTATACCAAGGAAACTTCCTTTCTGAAGTATCTCAGAAATAGCACAAAAGAAAAAGCAGGGGTTAGCATATCCCTTTCATACAGGCCCTGGCAGCTTCCTGAATTTTCACAGAAGACAAAGACAGATAAGGCTCTGATGTTTTTAAAGGCATCATCTCCCTTTTTCTGTATATTAGAGTTTAAAATCCTGTGTTATCTTAAACAGAGATAATTTTGTACTTAATCTTGAAATACATGGAATCTAGAATTTTAGTAAACTCCTTTATCTGTTTACAAGGTTCCCACTCTGCTAACTTATACTGTTAGATAGGTTTATTTTGAAAGGAAACATCAAATGAATTTGTGTTTCTTGCAAGCAATGAAGTTTGCTTATGAGAAACTGAAGGTAAAATTCTGTAAATCATGGATCAGCTGTTTTTCAAACCCCCAACTGAGATCCACAGGATATTAATAGTGCTCAAATAAGAGCTATTAAATGGATTTTAAAGTTTATTTCCATTCATTGGTTTATAATACATTTATATTTAGCATTTCAGTTAATATGTAGGCTTCCAAACAACCTTTTTCATTGAAAATTTCCAGATGCTGTTATAACATTGAATATTATAAGCTAAGTGGAATATTACAAGATGATTCAATCAGGCTGAATAACATGCGCGAGATAATTCTCTTGAAATCCACTGTTCAATCACTGTGATTGAAATAGTGTCTCCCTTAAAAAAAAAATCGTTATGATTATTTCAGCTTCCCTCTTTCACTTCAACTCTTTTGAAAGTCTGTTGCATCTCTCCCTGAAAATCTCTCTTAAGCCCTTGTGATCATTAGGTGATTTACTGCCACTGTCTTTGGTGACGAATGCCTAACAGCGGTTTTGATTAATAATAACTGACTCTTACATGTCATTTTACTCATCAGTGAAAGAACTTCAACATAAAGCATACCAACTGCTTGCAGGGGACATGCAGGTGAAACTAGAGAGTTGTAGCATATGTGTGCAACTGCAGACTGAACTTACAGGGCAAAAAGGACTTCACTGAACTGGGATCTGTCTGACATGCTAGTGAATGATCAAGTATAAGAACTTTCATAACCAAATGAAGTTAGAACATTAATAAGGCAGTTCCTTCAGCCGTGGACAGATGAAGGTGTTTATATATGGAAGATAGTGCTTCCCCGAACTAAATCTGGAAAGAAACTGCAGGGTTGCACAGGAGTCTTGTAGACTCCCCGTTTTCCTATCACAGTGAGGCCTCCTTTCTTCCTCAGCATGTAATTTTCTAGAGCAGGATATGCCCTGGAGTGGCCTGACAAAGAGCCTTGAGATGGATATGATCAACTGTCTCTGGTTATCACTGGGTTTGCACCTTCCTACAATGCTCATACTGCAGTTGAAATCCATGATTTTAGGTCATGGTGATACAGCAAAGGTAGGTCAATGTAGTAGATTCACATCCACTGTGGTTACCTGCCCCAGCCTCCATCTTTCTGCCCTTTATCAGCAGAAGTTGACCCTGCCATCCTCTCTTGGGTCTCAGCTCAATGACACTTGACACAACTGGTATTTGCTCAATCTATCTGGCTGCGCAAACAACTTAGCTCTATGTATGTTCTAGTAGATGTTTCTTTCCTGGGCTGCTTCTGTAACATGCAGCTAATTCCATTTGAATTGTGCTACAGGTTCATTTCTTTCCCTAGTCACTCTCTGTACCTTGGCATATTTACAGGCAGTTGTCTCTTCCCGTATTCCCACCTGCTGGTACGTTCTCGTTAGCCCTTTGTTTGAGCTATACTGTTTGCGCATTTATTCTGCAGAACTCTGGTAATATGTATTTGGGAAATCTGCCTAACAGTTAATCAAAAGCTTTCATGAACAGTAACTGTACCTCCCGCTGCCATGGTTGTTTGTGTATGTACAGCATACTCATGGACTTGCTTTAACAATGATTGTTATAGGCCTTTGTCTTTTTTAGCTTATCTAAACAATCAAAACACAAAAAGGACGAAAAACAAACAAGATTCAGTTTAAAAAGTTGTTTTGAAAGGCTCTTTTTATTTGACAAATATTTCTTTTTTGAACTCGTGCTTCAGATTTTACATATTATGTATGCTTGATAGAAAGGCAAAACAAGCTGTATATTGCTGTTTCATGTATTGGCAACAAAAATACGACATAAATTCTGAATGCAGATTTTTTATTATTGATGACAGTGTAATTGAAAGAGCACAGCTGGATTTTGAGATCTTGTTGCATAGATCTAAATGACTGTATAGATTATAAAGTAGTGGAGAGTCAGCTGCTATCTCTTTTTGCATTTCCTGTTGTATTTATGTGTTGTTCTAGGTTTCTCATTTTTTCCATAATTCTTTCCTGCATTATAGGTGGTGAGGGAATAAAGAAATGAAAAAGGGTGTCAATGACAACATCCCTATACACAGCTCTTTGGGAGGAATCTGTGGACATCTTCACTGTAAACATCATTTGCAAAGTTGTTTGGCAATATTGCAGACTACTCCAAGATCAACTAGAGAATATATTGAGGAGAGGAAAAGAATAACCTGTACAAAAATAGTTCAATATGTGATTTGTACAGTTTTATCTTACTATGACCATAATTTTTAGGTATCTACCCAATTTTCTTTGGATTGAACTTGATATTCTCTTTCTCGTGAATGCTAACAGGCAGGGTTTTGATTTCAAGTATAATTCTTGGTGAGGCTTTTCAGAACATATGTCCTTTTCTTTCACACCCACATTTATGTGACTCAAAGACAGCTAAGCACAATTTTCATGTAACTAAAAGTTTACTCGTCTGTTATCGGCTTTTATCTGCTTTGGGAATCCAGTGGAAAGAAAAACACTTTAATTAACTGTTTTGTTTCTTGTGGAAAGGGAGGAAATAGGCCATAACATATATAAGTATCTGAAGGGTAAAATACACCTTAGCCTACCTGCAAATCTATTCTGAATCTTTCTGTTGACCTGAGTTTTTAGAATACTTTTCTAATTCACCTGTTTATATGTCAGTAGCAGTAGAAAAAAAAGGCTGGTTTTGGTTTTTCCTGAAGAGCTCTGAGTTCTTTTCTCCTCTCTTTTGCTTATCAATCTCCTTAGCCTTGATGTGTATTTTTTGTTGTTTTTTAATTACTGTTTAATTTCAGCATCAGATTCTTTCTACATGGTTTTATTAGAACTATGCTCCTGAGGTCACTTTTTAAGGCTATTATTATGAAGAAGTGGCTTTTGTGAGCTGCAAGCTACTTCATAGCTTTGGCCACAGGGCACTACAGTTTCTGAGAGAAGGCAATTCTGTGCTGCTGGTCCTGCAATTTGAGGTGGGGAGAACCACAACTCTTGATGATGCTGTCACTGTCTATTCTTACATTTTTTTGTTCCTACAAAATGTCCAAAAATAGAGTAAGCTTCTGAGTGGCTTTTGGTGGACAGACAGCATGAACATGGGACTCTCATTGAGACTAGGTTTGCCTGCTGCTCATGGCTACAGAAGCCTTTATGGCTTTGTTGCCCATAGCCGCTGTGTGTAAGGGCGTTAGGCGGAGCATCCTAGTTTGTGGTCATTCCTGGAAATCATCTCAGTGGCTTGTACACTCTCCAGATGATCACAGTTCAGAGTCCATATTAAAAACCAAATAAATAGAAAGGAAATTATCTGGGTGTTCCCCTTCAGGAAGGAGATGATATTTTAGGTTAACAATGCAGCAAACACGGTTCTGAAAAAGTGCTGGCTTGGAAATCTCCTTTTTTCCACTGTATGCTGCTTCAGCTATCCCTGTCACTTGTAAGTGCAGGGAACAACTACTGATTTTGTGTTGTCTTAATATGGCACACTGAAAGTTACAGTGATTCAGGAGCTGTAACATAAGCAGTTCTGGCATCTGTGCAGCAAAGATTGGCTGCAGTGTGACATTGCCAACCCACGTACTTGTCCCTGCTTATTTACTAGAGCCCAGAATGTACCATGTTAATATAAATCTTGGCTTTTTTTCAAACAAGGAAATAAAACAAGTGGGATGCAAGGAAAAGAGTAAATCACCTGGCTAAAATCTTACTTGTGTTACCTACTGTAGTGCTTTATGGCCCATCATGCCTTTCTGGTTTTCTGCTAGTGTGAGTGGGATAGCACAGTGGAGAAATGTATCCTACAGAATAGATATGATGCACTTGAGAGACTGAAGACAGTAATGTGGCCAACCTGTTAATAAATTGCAATGCTTCCTAGAAGGCCATATACCAGGTAGCGTTGGCCAAATGTATTCCCTGTGCCACCCTATTGACTTCAGTGGAGTTGCTCCAGAGAGAGATTTGGCTCCTATTCCTTGCAAATCTGGTGGAAGAGAATGTTTTTATTTAACTTTTGGCAAGGCTTGTGACTTAGCTGTGGTGTGTTTTATGTCGTCTCCCTTTTGACATACACTTTTTATTATTCTTAATAAATTCAAATTGGAGCAAGTATCTTGAAATACTTCACTAAAATGTAAGTTAAAGCTTTGATCTCTACCAACCTGTGGAGGATTTCTCAGCCTAGCATTGCAAGTAGGGGCCAAAGACCTCCAAAATGAAATTAACAGATATTTAACAAAAATAAATAAATTATGTCTAAGCATTTTTACGGTTTTACTGTGTCACATAAATAATTCCCCACATTTTCTTCTGTACAGTATATATTTTTAAATAGCTTTTCCACAGAGATATCCTGCTATTTGTTTCTGCTGAATATAGGTATAGATGATGGTATATTACCCTCAAGTAACTTTTTGCAACTCTCTGCTCAGCCACTAATTGTCAGTAGTCATAATAGTAGTCCTATTTATTGCACACTGCAGAAGAGTGAACTTTGGGATTTCTTTTAGTGCTTGTGTCTGCTAATATGTTGGCAAATATAATAATGATGGTATCTGATTCTTTTGGTCTGCAACACCCAAGAAAGAGAGGCAAGAATGATTCTGTCATGTAGCAATA
>VZRE01009000.1:0-48636 GCA_013396775.1 Cephalopterus ornatus | reverse complement strand
GGAAAAATGATTCTGTCAATTAAAAAAAAAATAAAAAAAAAAAAAAAAAAAAAGACTACCCAGTATAGTGTACAACCCAGGAGTCCTAACTCCTATCTAGGGTTCTGCTCACTAAATTGGATTGTTGAGATCTAACAATCTGATTTAGTTTCCTTTGCAGGAAAAAAACACCTGATAGTGATGGCAGCACTGGAAAGCTGATTGGCCGGCATATCACCCTCCTCAACTGGAAAAGCCATTTCCAGATCTCAGTTCCCGTGACAGATTGGTAGAGGTTTTGGTAAGGTTAGTAGGGATGGATTTTTGTGAAGCCTGTCCTTGAGAATATTTTCAACGCATAAGGATAAATGCTTTGTTACTGCAAACTCGGAGCGTATCTGAACTGCTCTAATCTAACTGCTCTTCCAAAATTCTCTTTGAAGTATCACATTCATCAAGGATGATTCATAAACATCTGGTCAATGCTGATAGCAGCAAGTGTGTTGAACACAACCCTTCAGACCTACAGAGGGGATTTTAAAACTCCCCTAAGGCTGTGGATAAAGATCCTTTTACTCAAGGCCTGTAGTCACCTTTGGTGCTTCTTCTATAGCCAGACCTGTCTTCTCACTGCTCATCAGCCACAGGAACTTGCAGTGTGCTAGAAAGGAGCAGAGTAGCTCCCTGAACGTGATAGCTGGTGGTGCTCGATAGAACAACCCAGAGTTTGGCAGGGGGCACACACACACACACATGCACACACACGCACGCACTCACTCACGAGTGGTGGGGCAGAACAACACGGTGCACCTTTACACTCTGTTATTCTCAGCTGCTTTGGTTGGCTCAGCGCTGAGGGAGCACAGTAAGGACAATCTCCAGATCCAAGGACATTCTCCAAACAAACATGAACAACTTTACTGGCCACATTTCTTTCTGCAGCACCTCGAACAGGCTGCCAGCAGAACCGCTGAAAGATTAGTGCAATCTAATTAACTCCCTTAAAGATTCTGATCTATAAGACTGCCACTCCTTTTTCCTTGTGCACCTTCTGTGTGAAAGTAAGATGTGGCAGTGAGCATAACACGCCTTCAGAAATGCTGAAGCTAATAACATCCATCCCCCAACATCACTCCTGTTAAATTATGCTGTCATTCTAGTGTATTCACACCGATATCATTCTGCTCCATCGTGAGGAGATCCATTTATTATGAGCAAATCCGTCTCCTGTACACACCAATTATTTTACATAGGATGGATTGGAAGCAGGTCCCATAATTATACCCTAGTCAACCAGTCAAGTTCATAAACAAAATCTTTCTTATTACCTATTTTCCTTCCATCTATTATTCTTCAAATGTTTATAGGACTTGTGTGTGTGTGTTTTAATCCATCAGCAGTTGTACATTTTTCAAGCCCAAATGCCCTAAAACTGTGGTTATTTTTCATGAGGTTTCGAAATGCCCTTCCTGTTTTCTCGTCCTGACAGCCAGAGCAGAATAAGCCACCATTAAAGGCAACATAAATTATGCTGCTAATTAACAGTATGGTTGGTGCTCTGGAAACCTGCATTTTTTATTATTTTTCTGCTGTTATTATTGGAAAAGAAGTTCGATGGTGAAATATCCATCTCAGTCACTCCTTTTTATTCCCCTTACAGTCTGTCTGTCTATCTTAGCATTCAGTTTTCCTCTGTTCAAATAATGAATTGATTTTACCACCTCTGTCAATATAAGGTCTGGTATTTTTTCCCTATGCTTTATCTTTTAGTTTGCTTGGTTAATTTTGTTGGGTTGGGGCTTTTTTCATACAATTGCTGCTATTAATATCAATATTTACTCAAAGTTATGCTGTCTTTTCACCAAATTTGGGTAATATTTGGATATCTTGAAGGTGTTTCATTCAGACCTGTAAATTTTGCCACTTGCCATTTTGGGAACATTAGGAGCCAAGGCTCTCAGCCAAATAGCTCAGTTGGTTAGAATATGGTGCTAATAACACCAAGGTTGTAGATTTTATCACTGTATGGGCCATTCCCTTAAGAGCTAGACTCGATGGGCCTTGTGGGTCCCTTCCAAGTCAGAATATTCTGTGATTCTGTGAAATACCAAATGACTGCAGCTCTTGGTTTGGTGAAAAAACAAAATCCATCAGAGATTATGATATAGAATCATAATAACCTTCACAGTTACAAAGGGCATTGCAAGGGCATTGCTGGTAGGAGTCTTCCAGTTTCTTATGTCCCCCTGCAAATAGGTGTTTTAAGCCTGAGAGCTGTGTCAGCTTTTACTTAGTCTGGACAAGAAATTGCTTTACTCACCCATAAAACTTTTAGATACCTTACAAGAAAATATTCCAATTGAAGCCGGGATCTGCAGGGTAAGGACCTCAAATTAAAATTCTTCTTCTGCACAATTCTTCTATTCTTACTGCTTTCGGGTGTACTGACTGCTTTGAGGTTTTTTTTTTTAGAGTTCTGCCTGTACACCACAACTCACTAGATTAAGGGTTTGAACATGAGTCTCTTACAGAGCCCTTTGAGTGCTATGAATGACATTACTAATTGTCTTCCCTAAATAGAGAAGAAAACAAAAAAAGAAAAATGAACCAAAATCTTAGTGGTTTTTACATATCCCTTTTATAGCATAGGTTGCACTTAGGTCAATTCTTGCCAGAATTAAGAGCATCAGCAAACCTTGCACATTTGGAATACTCTTGGGGTTATTTCCAGAACAGTTCCTTCTTGGTGTTCAGTTCCTCCACTGTATTTCTGTCTCCTGGTCTCAACCCCCTGGCCTTTATCTTGGACTAAGATACAAATTGGCACAAAAGCTGCACACGAAACAGGTGAGAGGTTTTTTTCCTCCAGTTCCAGCACTGTGAAGACAAATCCATGGACCTATTCACAGGCAGTGATGTAGGAAGCTTCTGATAGGGTAGGGACCAAAATTAAGCAGAGTAAATTTCGGGTATGGCTTGATGATAATGCTAAGACCTGTAAACCTGGAAGGCTACAGATAGGACTCAAAACATTATGTGTCTGAGATAAGAGGCTTGAGTCCTCAGGCTGCCTGTGTTGTAAGTGAAAAGTAATCACTTTCTCCAAAAGGCAATGCATCACGTTGTACAGCCCAGAAAGAGGAGTTATGTGAGTCCAGTGTACAGCAAGGTTCAAGCATGGCATCTCACAACCCATCAACTGCTCTGGCCCACTCTTGTTTTTCTGCCTTTAAACACTGAGCTATTAACCTGTCAGTGAGGTAGGTACTATTGTAGGTTTTCATCTCATATATTTATTTCAATAAAGCTTTTATTTAATATATTTGCCACACTTGGATGGTTCTGCTAACACCTTCTCAGAATAATTCCTGCTCTGCACTTGTCAAGGCAACTTGTGCTAAAGCCATGTTATGAACAACCAGGCTTATAAATAGCAGAAACTAAACATTTATTCAGGTAGTGAATTTAGAGTCCGTAATAAGGTTGTAGAAAAAAAAATTTCCTGTTCTGTGGCCTCAGGAAGTTTTCTAACATGTATCTTTCTGAAGAGAAAAAATCCCCATGTACACCCAGAATTTATGAGTTCAGCTGTCATGCACACTTTAGAAATATCAACAAAACCTACTTCATGCCCTAGTGCAAATAGTCAATTAGAAGTGCAGCAACCAGAAACTGACAAATTCTAATAATCAGTGCTGTGTCCTTCCTTGACTGGAAAATCTTCATCTTTTCCTTTGCCTCTCATTAATCAGAATATATGAATGGAAGTGGTCATGCTTTCCAATACAATGTTTAGGAACAGATCTATCTGCTCAAGAGAACCACTAGTGTGTAGCATTGAAAACTAAAATGTCTTTCTTGGCCTGTTGTATTACCCTTATTTCTAGCTAGGATATTTGCATTTTCTTTTTTTTTTTTTCAGCATTTGTATGATGACTTAGAGATAGACAAGAATGAGAGCAATGAGTGTGACTGTTGAAATTTTGGCTTTATGTACTGCTTCTCACCCACAGCTAGTATTTGGTCTAGGTTGCCTGCACATCCAAAAAATAGTACTAAGGTCACTGTACATACAGCGATAGAGAAAGCAGTGGGTGTGATACTGTCAGCAGTGTGTTTGGCACTGTACTTCTGAACTTCCCCAAACACATGCCTCCTGCCTGAAACTTTGAAGGAAGCAGTCACAACTAAGTCAGTGGTGGTATTGATGTTGTTTTCTGGTAGCTTTTTTGTCTTGACTAAAGCAATAGACACATTCATACTGAGATCAGAAAGTATTAAGAGCCAAGGAAAGAAAGGGAATGTAGACAATTTTGCTCAGACATTGATGCATTTTTTAAGATACATTAGCAGGGGCTAAATAAACTAAACAAAATTAGATCTCATGTTTATATTTTCAGGGTAATTTTTTTACTTTATACTAAATCTGCTGAAACATATATTTTTTTCTTTTTGCCATTAACTGAAACAATGCAAAAGACCATTTGTGTAGGCATACCTTGGCTAGAGTCATTTTCAGACACAAGCACACTGTGGTGATAATGTGGATGGGTATGGTTGCTCCCCAGAGCAGGAGTTCCCTCCTGTGGGTGTCTCTGCTGTGAAAGTTCTGCCTCTATGTTGAACTGGACTGTGAAAATCTCATGTGCTGCCTTCTTTTAGTAGGCATCCGCAAAGTGAGCGTGGACACTGGTAGCAGCAGCAGCTGCCATGATTCAGGTTTTCAATACATACATGACAAACAAGGCTGATCAATTGCAACTCAGCAGCAAGAGAAAGGTGGAATTTATGGAGACTTTTCACAGGTCAGGAACTGCTGACTCTGGATGGACACTGTTAGAAACCTTGTATGTGTTTTCAGACATCCTGGTCAGATTATCGAAACTCACTTTAGGCTCACAAATATGTACTTAGGCATCAGAATTAAATACTTTGCTTTCCCAAAGGTGCTGAGTGTCTCCCGTGGACATCAGTTCAATTTGTCCTTGCTTGGTATAAGAGGGTACATTCAGTTCAGGTTCTTACTGGGGGGGGTGGATTTAGGAGACTGCCTTTAACCACTCAGATCAGACCATAATACTTACTTTCTCCAGGTCACCTGTGCCAAACATGATATTGAAATGATCTGTCATTGTGTAGTCCCCCCTAGCAATTTTCCCCTTCTGTAACTGATTGCTTCTTTATTGCCTGAGCATGAGCATGTTTTCTCTGAAGGATAGTTCAGGTTTAAGTCTGAGCTAGGTAAAACCCTTAGCCGAAGTTACTAAGGCACCCTGATAAGAAGTTACATTTTGAAAAATCCTCTTTCAGCTCAAATTCAATAAAAAGCAGTGTTTGGCACTTATTCTTGTGGGTTACATTGTCCTATATTTTTAGGGCAATGAAGATGGTGAAGGGTCTAGAGAGTAAGTCATATAAGAAGCAGCTGAGGGAGATGGAGTTGTTTAGCCTGGAGAAGAGGAAGCCCAGGGGGACCTTGTAGCTCTCTACAACTCCCTAAAAGGGGATTGGAGCAAGATTGGGGTCGGCCTCTTCTCCCAGGCAACTAGCAACAAGACAAGAGAACATGGATTAATAGAATCCTCAGTTGGAAGGCACCCACTAGGACCATCAAAGACATAGACTCAAGTGCAGCACATTCAATTTGGACCTCAGGAAGAATTTTTCACTACAGTGGTTGTCAAGCATTGGAACAGGCTGCCCAGGGAAGTGGTAGGGTCTCCATCCCTGGAAGTGTTCAAGAAATGAGCAGATGTGTCCCTTAGTGCTATGGTTTAGTTGGCGTGGTGGAGTTTGGTTAAACGTTGGACTCAATGATCTTGGAGGTCTTTTCCAACCTTAACGATTTAATGTTTTAGGTTTCAAAGGAGCATTTTCTCACTACGTCTCTTAGAATTAGGGGCCTGCTGCTTTCCTATTTCAGTGGGAAAAAATAAATATGTTGCTTTGTGATTACAAAGATGGGAAAATCTTGTAAATGCAGGGTTCCACTTACTCATTGATTTGTAAGCAGTGTCCCTCTTCATTGTCCTTAAAGTCTTTCATAGATCTCATTGGCATTTAATTAGCTGCTCTATCCTTCTGTTGTAATTAGTGAAATATATAAATATTACTTCATTAATTCATGTTAGTGACTTGTCAGTAAATTTATCACATAAAAGGCAGCTGGGTGAAGAGATGGGTCAGTTTTAAATACATGAAAAAATAATCAGAAGTGGATAAAGTGAGTTTAAAATTGTTTGGTTTGCACTAGGTAATCTGCAGAATGATAATCCTCTGGTTTTGTGCTATTTATTACTTATTGCTCATACAGTAAAAACTGTGATGTTTACTATTCTTTAGAACACGATTTATAGGGATAAATGATGAGCCACACTGCATGAAGAATACCATCTTCATGATTTATTGGACTGCCAAATAAAAGGCAACTAAAATAAGACTGATTTTTCAGCAAGGGTAGCTGCTAAGTTTAGAAAGAAGGAACAGTATCCAGTACCATACCGTTTGGACCGCAGGGATTAATTATACTGAAAATCAACACTAATGAAGGAAAGAATCAGCTTTCTTTTGTCTCCTAACAGCTTGTCTATGTGATGTGAACTGCGACAATGTCAGCTCTGCTGTCACTGGGGGCACCTAGCAAGGAAGCAAGAGACTCTGTAAGCAGGAAAGAAAGACAACCTCCCATTCACCCTTTACCAAGTGGTACTGGGTCTCTGTAAGTTTTGCATAGCAACAGAAACGAAGCTGAATAATGACCCAGCAAATCATAGGTTCTGCAGTACAGAAAATAAAGCAATATCCTTCTATATCCTTGGGATGGCCTGTTGTGCACACACACAGCCCCCTCCCTGGTCAACAACTCTAATGAGTGCATCCATCCATGCAGAGCAGAAAAGAACTTCAGGATCATTTTCCATACCATTCCCCTTGAAACAATTCTCTGCCAATGTGATTTCCCAGGGCTAAGCAGAAATGTATAGCAATTAATCCCAGAAGTGGTTTGATAGACAGAATAGATTGATAGGCAATCCCTAGAGAATACTGAGCCCAGGTGGTCACAACACTGACCTTCAGGAGAAGATGGCAATGCCAGCATTGCCCACATCGAAGTCCTCAGCCCGATCCAACAGTGTAACATTAGGGTTTTCTCTTGAAACCGGTGTCACCAGATGAACCTTGAAGCTCAGATGAACCTTCATGCTTACTCCTACCTGAGAGTGAACAGAATATGTACCACTACCACATCTTCCTCTTTCTCTCTAAAGAGGTAGTCAGGGAGGGATTTCCAAACCGTAGCCAACCTTTATGAAAGTGAAAGGACTAGGAGCCACATGATAACAAATCCTAGGCATAGGTTGTTGTTTTGACAGTCAACAGTTTCCTTTATGAGGAAATTTTGTTCTGGTTTTAAAGTAGTTATTTCATTGCTACATTAACCTTAACAAAAAGTTTCATTGCTCTTCAGGAATTCTGAGTTTTCCAGAGACGCTGTTTCAGCTGACTGCAAAGGGATATAGAGCAAACAAGTGAGGGTTTGTGGAAGATAGCAGGAGTAGAGATACATTTATGATCCATGCACTACCTGGATTCTTTGCAATTTTTAGATGGAGTAATGATGTGACTAAGTAATATGTGCAATGCTCTATCCTGCCAGATTGTTGTTGATTTTGGTTATCTCAAAGCCTTGCGTCACATGGCAAAAAATCTGTGCACAGTCTCAGTGTAAGAAAATGTATCGGTGTCTCTGCTGCAGCTGGCTGCCTGTCCATGGCTGCCTCATGTGAGATCACACACACGCTGAGGGTGAAATATGCAGATACCAGGAGAAATCAGAAGATTTCAGAGCGAACAGTCATAACTTAACTTTGCAGATAAAGTCAACTTATTTAAAAAACAAATAAAAATGTCATGGAAATGGTAACTGCAAGTTGACATTTCAATGAATGTTTTTCAAATAAATTCAATGAAAGAGTTGTGAAGAGAGGTTTGGATGAGATACTGACATTCCACGGTTTTTCCACTGGCTCTTTCATATCACATTATGTAAGCTGTATTTTTATGTGTTTTCCAGAGAAAAGAACAGTGTTTGGTTTTGTAACAGGAAGAGTACAAAGTAGACCATTCCCATTCAGTATATGAAAAGAGCAACCAATGAAAGGATTAGGGCACAGCAAGTTTGACTGAGATAGGATAGGAGAATGTAACAGGGCAAGTCTGTGAATTTTAGGTGAAGATGTAGTTGAATAAAGCCTGAAGATTCCAGTTTCACCCTTGATCTTGTGCCAGTCATTTAATTTTTGCCTCATTGAATGGGAATAATAAGGCCAGACAATCCAAGCAAGCCCTAGTGAGATCAGGCTAGGAAGCTAAGGAGATAAAGGGATAGTCTTGAACCAGTGCTCCCCAGCGACCCACACTGCTAAATTGTTAGTGTACTCCCTGGCAGTTTTGGCCCATGACAATTAGTTTTCCACACAGTGCCTGGACCTAACTGAGAGAATACTGAAGGTCAGAAATTGTTTTAGACAACTGACATGGGTGAGACCAAATGAAGCTGGCAAGTCAAAGACTGCTTAGTTATACAGGCATAAGTCACGTTGCTCGCTTCGGAGAAGACAATGGACCTTGGGCAATTTTACTTATTACAGACGCAGTCTCTTTTTCTTCACTTTCTTAATTGTTTTTGCTGGACAAGGAAGCAGAAACAAGTGAAACCTCTGCAAAGGCTGTAAGCTGGAAAATGTTACATCATCTTTTTCAGCGTTTTGGTGCTTTCACTTCCTAGTTTGGTTGTTTTTAATAAACTTTGAATCTAGAGGAAGGTACTGAGGCTTTAGCTATCTCACTCCTTCTTTGTCCATTTCATCATTGTTTTTCTGAATACCAGGGACAACATTTTCTAAGAATGGACAATTCATGTTATTGGTCAGCATTTGTTCACAAATGTTAACACTTATAGTTCCTCATTCCTCTCCAATTTCATCCTGAGACACAAGTGGCTGTGGTCAACCAGACATCTATGCTGTGGCTGACTTCACCTGAGTCAGTCACCCCCTAGTTTACTTTGCAATCCCTGGAGGGAAAGTGGTTGGCCCAGTAGGTCACCTCAGCCTATGCAGACAATTGAAGTAGGAGGAACTGCAATTAAAGCACTGTTATAAAACCAGACACAGAGAGCTGTCTCTGTATTTTAGACATATAAAATCAGATCAAATTATTCTACCCTAGAGTTCTGTAGTTCAATGTTGTCTTACACTTCTGAACTACTTGAATTTAATTAAAAAACCCTAAAATCTTGTCTGATCCCTTTGTATTGTACTGCGTGTCCATGAAACCGCTCAGCCCCCACACCAGTGAATCTCTTGTGGAGCCTCAGATAGATTTTTCTTTGACTGACTTTACCTTGTTTTACCCCAATCAGATGTATAACATGTATTTTTCCGAATCACTACACAAGCATAAATATTTGCTATAAAATAAGCTTTATTTTACATACTTTAAGTTTAAGGTGTGTCTGTTTCTGTGATCAGTTATCTGTTCTCTGTTTCATTACTAGAGATAAGCAACAACTGTGAACACTGAAGGCTGTTCCAAATACTTATACCAAAGCCTGGGCACTTGCTGAAATGGATTCAAACATCTGACTGAAGGATAAAGTTTTAAAGCTCAGACAAGTTGTCTATTTGCTATTATTTTTTTTAGACTGGAGTATTTTCTGATTTTGTTTGAAATAGAAGAATCTGTGTCCTTTTAGTAATATCCACTTTTGGTACCAGACAAAACCAGGAAATGCAGAGACAAGTAAAGCTAAAATAAAACCACCAGTGCCATTGTTACTAATTGGTATCCTTGTTAGCAAGCTCAGCAGAGATGCCAGAAAATTAATGTATATATACGAAGACGCAGTAGTAGACTTGAGCCCACAATTTACAATGAATAATTTATTCAATTAATTTAGCCTGCTTTTCTTCTGAGCAAAACAGATCACAATTTCCTTAAATTTATCCATTATTCAAAAGTGTTCAATAAAAAATACTTCTTGTTTTCAGTGTATAGACTGATTACAAATATCGTAGCATTGAACTGGGTTGTTAAGTTCCAATTGAAGAACTCAAGTAGCACACTTGCTTTCACTTTTTTTTCTCCTCCCACTAATTGGATGGATAAGCAAGCACTTAGGGCTCACACGTGTGCCAGTGGGAATTTAAAATTTCCTGTCAGCAGGTATTCAACATGCGTAACTTTAAAGTTACTTTCTAAGAACATTTTTTTTTTGGCCAGGAAGGGTCAAAAGCAGTGGAGGCCTGGGCTCCTGATGATACTAAGGGTAACTCCAGTCAAGCACTACAGGTGTTGCAGAAGTTTATTCTTTGAAAGAACACAAAATCTGTAGACTTTATTTTATTTGGAGCTGTAAGTATGTGACTGGCATGGGAGTTGCCTGTGTTGCAATTATTTGTGGAGTGTTTTCACCATGGCTATCAAACCAGGCATACACACCGGCTACTGATACTGTTGAATGTGACCCGTGAGGAGTGGTGCAGCAGACGCCCTGGGCATTCCGCTTCCCCCCAGCTCAGCTGCTCCCACAGATCTTTTGGGTGTGGAATTCCAGCGAACAGAAAGGAAGGTCTCTACGGCAGGATTCGAGCAGTGCCCAAACCCTCACAAGGTATGTGCCTTCCTGAAGAAAGAGGCCTGTCCTCCTCCTGCCGTGCTTCCAGCTCTGCGGTGGGACGGTGGGAGCCCAGCTGGGTGAGGGAGCCATGCTCTGCAGCAAGCAGCACACTCCCAGCCACGCCGATTAGCAGCACTATCATGCTCTTAATATCCGACCAGTACAGCATCATTCTGCAGCCCAGCAGGCAGGCAGAATTTGCAGCCATGGCAATAATAACAGCTGGGTCATTACACACAAAACCCAACAGTCTGTTAGTGTTTACTGTGACTTTTAAGCAAATCCTTCCTTTTTTCTTTTTCTTTTTTTTTTTTTTTAATATATATACTGTATTGGTGCCTCTTTTTGTGTGTGGCATGGTATCTTCCAGAGCAGGAATGTTTTTCACAACAGTGTATATCGAGTCTGTATCGCAGAGTGGTCGCTGCAAGGTGCTTTTTGTTTTGGATTGTGTTTTTTTCACTCAGTCATTAGGCTTTGCTCAAACTGATTCTTTCACAGGCTATACTTGGCCAGCCAAGCAACTGAAATGAACACTGTGAGTTGTGTTTAGCAAAAGCAGTTGGAAATTCAAAGCTTGGCTCTGTACAAGGAACTGCGTGCAGGCAATGCAGTAGGCAGGTGATGAATCTCACTGAATACGGGTGAATAATGAATATATTTTTAGGAGACTTGTGGCCTCTTAGTAGACATCTACAAGAATCATGTTGCTGAGAACATTTTGCATGCATGTGCCTAGAACTAAAAGTTGATCTTGACTTAAATAATGAGATCTTCAAAGTAGATTAATGCCTATTTGCTGGGAGCTCTGCAAAAAAGGATTACCTTTCCGTCTTTCACCCTGTAGTTTTTAAGTGAACATAAGCCACAAAGCTGTAAAATAATGGATAGTCATCCTACTCAGATATTTGATCATCACCATTTGATAAATTAAGAGATCAAATGTAAGAAACGTAAGAAAGAAGGAAGGGACCTTAGGCAATGCCACTGATAGTCACATTAGATTCTAAATTTACTTCCAAATTTTGTTAAGGAGAACAAAATAATAAAATGTAAATATGGCAGTGAAAATGAACTTCTAAGAATTACTTAGAACCTCTAAAAGGGCTAAAGAGAATTCTTAAAAAGTCTCTCTTCTGTGCAGGACTAATTAAAGATATTCTGCCCAAGAACATATTTTTCTTTTTTTTTTTCCCTTTTTTTTTCTTTCCCTCTTTTTTTTTCTGTTTTATTTCTTTCCTTTTCTTAGTTTTTAAGAATGATATGAATACTTCAAAACATGGTTATAACATATTTTCTAAACAGTAACTGGTGAGGCTAGTCTTTTGGTGCTCTAATGTTCTGTGGCCTGAATTTCTGGTCATAGAGCATGGCTGCTTTTGGGAGGCAAATAGCCATCAAATCAGCAGAGCTTGCTTTGCATATGGAAGGACTACGGCTTCTATCTTTCTTTCCATTTACCTTTCCATCTTTGATTCAAGATTGAAAAGTATCAGACCATGAAGGAATGATGTCATGTTCAACTTCATAGTTTTATGATTTTTCTCTCACATGTGTTATGAATTCTGTTCCTCATTTAAAAGAGAGGGGGAAGATTGAATCCCATCTGATTCTGTGTGAGTTCACAACAGATATAAGCACCCAAAAAATATGTAACTGCAGAAAATAGTGTACCATTTTACCTGTATGGTTTAGATGTGACATTTTTGGACTGTTAGTCCAACAATACAAGATATATTGAAGAAGTAGAATAATGCTTGATCATTGCACTACTTCTGCAAATACCTGGCTCACCAGGGCCGTGTGCTGCAATTAAAACACTCCTATACTCTCCCAAACAAGTGTAAAAGTGTCCACAGCATGAGATGGGTAGCAAATAAAGGAACTTCAAGGAAGTTACTTCAATTACCAAAAGTGAAGTACCTAGCACAAGGAGCTTCTAGCACTCTTGAAGTACAATACTCTCCTAGACAATCAGTGCAAAAGAACTCGTTTCCTGAAAATGCCCGTTTTTTCTAAAACTATTCCTATATTCACAGACTTGAGCCAAAGCCCATTAAAATCTTTCCAAGAGTAGAATGGGAATGCTAAGAATGTTTCCAAATTCTTATGGGACATCTTTTTACTCTTTATTGTCCATTTGCAGTTCATGAGTTTCCTGTTACTCTCAGTTAAGTTGTTAAAATAGTGGACTGTGATTGAAGAACAAATAAGATGCAACAGCTTGAGGGTGGACACCCTGTGAAGTCTGTGGGAGTTTTGGAGGATAGACATGGGATGAGTCCATCCGTGTTAAATCTCTTTATTATTGATGAATCTTTTCCCAAAGTCTTGCCTTGCAATTAATAATATTTTCACAAGTGATATATATAAAAAAAAGTCCTTTTGATTTATTTTCTTGCTTGTTTGTTTGCGTATTCCTATTTTTGCTACAGGGTGTTTAGAGCATTCACACTGCATGACATGCAGCTCAAAATTCACAAGTAGTATTATCACTAATGGACGTCTGAACAGATTCTTTGTTGCTTCATTTCCTCTGCTCAAATGTATTTATAAGAAACATCTATTTTTGCTTCAATCTTCTCATTACAGCTTCCTTGCCAGCCACATATGCATGTGTAAAAAAAATGCCTTCTTCATGTCCCCTGAGTGGTACCATATGCTGACAAAATCATATTAAATTCACAGACCAGATTTCATTGGCTATTTGCCCTTCACTTTAAAATAGACTTGTTAATAAATACTCCTCAACACCACTACTCTCAATCTGCTCCCCCTCTCCCAGGGTAGCTAGTGAATATAAAATTTATCTCTCAACGCAGAGGGCAGCCTCAGGTCAACTGTTTGCAACAACTGCATGATTACTTAGTTAATTACCAGTCAAAATCTCACAGATTGCTTCAAAAATCTCTTTTCTCAGGTACGTTTTTATTCTTCTTATTTGCCACTGCTTGCTTTCCTCTGTAAATGGCTCACGATCACTCTTTGCAATCCAGACTGCTGCTCTTTTAGGAGTTTTCAGGCACAAGCGCCCAGAGCTGGGAAGGCTTGACATTTGAAAGGTCTTGACATCGTTCAGGGGATTTTTACCCAGTATTGGACAAGTGTGAGTGCACTCGATAATGGGGCCATTGTCCCCTGCCAGCTCCATGTCAGTTCTGCTTTGCATTACTGCAGCCCCCTGCCCTGACAGCATGGCTTAAAAGGGCACGAGTTCAGACGGGTATTATTTAGGCTGAGGCCTGCTATGACTTAATAGAGAATGGAAATCTTCATCAATGGCACACAGATGTGTAGGCAGAAGGAAAAGTAATGATTTAAGTGAAGCTGTGTCCCAGGTTCCAACAGTGTGGGGATTGCTCGCGCTGTGGATACTTTCCTGAATCATTCCTCCTAAGTTTTTTCAGTCACGCATTCCCATGGGCTGGTCACACAGAGTGGACTGCAGGTAGAGCTGGTTCTGTCCTCTCTTTCCTGGTTCTTCTACACCATTCCCTTGCACACTGGTTTGCCTTCACACCCTATATGACTGCCTTCTTTGTCTCTTCATCCAGCCTTTCAAGCTGCCCTTCATGGTTGCAACAGCTTCTCCCTTCATGTTTGCCAAATTCCTTTCCTCCTCACAAAATATCTGAAGATGTGGCTGCTCAGTCCAGAATCCAGCTCAAGTTCCTCTAGTACCGTGCCTGTGTCAGGCAGGTTAGCCTGCGCTGGCCTTGCAAGTTTGGTAGGGAGGGAAACCATCATTTCCTCATCTTACCCCATAAAAAGATCTCTTTACCTTAATACACAGGGCATTAATAAAATGTTTTCTCTTACTCAGTGATTGAAGAACACTACTTAAGTTACTGAATTTGTGATTAAGAAGCCCAGAATCTGTTCCTAACATGTGAAACAGCAATGACTGGGCCCTAAGGAAAACTTCAAACATCCCACACTGAAAAAAAAGTATCTGTTACCTCCCAAAGTGCTCTGAGGCAAATTAGTTAGTGTTAGTTATCTCTAGCAGCCAGACAGGCTTGGAAAGATCCTTTCCAACCTTTTAAATTTAAGATTTCTTGATTTGTCATTTCCACAATTAAAGACTCATCATAACCTTCAATCCCAGACCAGATGCTAGATAAGAACTATCCAAGCAAACCTGTTGTGAGAAATAGAATGTGGAAAAATAACTGGTACTTGTGGAGTTGGATACATATTAGTTACCCCACCTGCCACTGACTACTTCTTTATTCCCAGTTTTGGCACTACAAAGCATGCCATGACATCTAGAGATGCATCAACTCCGAGTTAAAATCCATAGGATAAGAGAATGCAAAAATGAGTCAGAGAAATCAAAGCTTCTGCAGTTTCAGTAGGAGCATGACATTCCATTGCTTGAATTGCAACCTATGACAGAAACAGTGCAAATAGCCACATTACAAGACAAACAGAAGGGAAACATAAATAGTAAGCCTGTAGTGAATTTGCATGTGTTGCTGTAGAAAAAAAAACATACCTGTGCCACTTGTCTGTGTCTATCAGTTTTCTGGAGCCATTTCCCATGGTTTTTATGTTGCTAGTGATAACCATGCCAAAGATATGGCTGGGGTTTATAGGTGTAAAAATGCAGTGGTAACACCCTACAGATATTAAAATACTCACCATGTCATGGGAGACTGGCTAAAAGAAGCTTGCAGCTGATGGTTTGAGGTAAGAGATGACAATCCTCAGGGTTCACCAGTTTGACCTAGGGATTCTTATCACGCTCAGAACTTTAGCTTGGTGTTCAGGCAATTTGTGCTTTTTCTGTTTCTAGCACCTTGTATGAGGGAAAGAGAACGGAGGCGAGAAATAGCAACATCAGGAGGCCAGAAAAAAGTGGACTCGTTAATTTCGCATTTTCTTGAGAGCAACACTTCTTTTGTGATCTAGGAAACAAAAGTTAGCCCGCAGTCTTTCGCAGGGATTTGTTCTGCATCCTAGCATGTTCTTCAAAGGATAGCACATTATGTGCAGGCAAGCCACGCTGGATCATATCCAGCATTTGGCCCCTCCTCACCACCCACAGCTGGAGCCTGGAGGCAGGCTGTGCAGCAGGTGCGCTGGGCTGGATCTCAGTTTGAATCAGGCTGCTTTCCTTCTTAATGAATCTTGTTAGTGGAGTGTTTTATTTTGTTTTATCTTCTCATAAGGAGGAACACTTGACTTGTTGTTATGAAGCAACATGTCATTAATCCATCCGATTGCTGGAACCTGCTCAGTGAAAGAAAAATACATGGGAATAGTTAGAGTAACATCAGTGTATAGCTTGGTGTTCGAGTGCATGCACACACATACAAAGGTCTTTTTAGCCCAGCTGCAAAGACTGAGTGGCATCTGAGCTACATATCTCCATCTTCCTCGGATTAATTTATCAGGTGTACTGTGGCGACTTCTATTTTCGTGGCTGTTCACCAGTGCAAGGTGTAACATTCACACTGTACTTAGACTCTCTCACCTAAGGATGGCTGAGCATGTTTAAATGATAATTAAATTTTGTATCACCTTTTGTGAGGTTGGATTATTGTTGGTGATGAAACTTTTCCTTTTTAAACAGATACAGAAGGTGAGATTAGGGAAATTAATGGGGGTCATGTAAGGAATTGCTGAGGTGAGAAAAAACAAAAAAAAATTGTCCTTGAATCCTTTCCTGTGACTGTTAGGTGTATCCTAGTTGCAGGCTTGAGGGATTCAGGCATGACGAGCTATGTAGTAATTTAAAAATACAGAAAAAGGCAAGACAAACCCCGCCTGCCAAAGACCCCTTCTTATGGTTCTTCTAAAGTTTAAGCTAAATCCATTTAGTTTAATTAATTAATTTAGCGTAATTAATTCCTAAACTAAACATTGATTCCAGAATTTAAAAGCCAACTTGAGGGTAATTTTAACCTGATTTATGTCTACTTTTGTACAAATATTGTCTGCAATACTGTTACGGAAAACTCGTATAACTATTCCAAAAGTGTTTCTAGATGGACGTATTACCACTGCAGGTTTTGAAACTTTTTTTTTTAAATACTGTAGTTCTTGGGAAAGAGCTTTCTCTCTTTCATTAGGCAAAATTCCTATTAGCTTTAATAGGAATATTGACTGGGTAAAGATTAGTGGAGATCACAGGAGTTTGTGGCCTTTGTTTGTTAAAAGATTTTTCGTCAGCAACAGTGGTACTCATCATCTTTGGGTTCTCTTTTCCTTTATCTCTTTTTTTTTTTTTAGTCAAATGGATAAAAACGGCTGAGCCTGTTTCTCCTGTAGATTTGGTTATTCAAAGAGATAAATGAATATCTAAGAAAAAAAAAAAGAACTTAATTAATTTGGTTTTCTCTAAATCTGCAGTATTATACTGTCTTATCATTGATATTATTGAAAAAATAGTAAAAAAATCAAGAGACAAAACAACCCAGAAGTCCAAACCCTTCTGGTATTCAAATACTAGAATGAATCAGGACCCAGTAAAAAAAAAAAAAAAAAAATCTTTAAATGCAGATAGTTCATTCCACCAAAAGCAGAAATCTTTTCATCCATTTCAGTATCATTTATCTTAGCATGAAAACCCCTGTCATCTAGAGGACAAATTATTCAACAGCTTATTTGAACATAGCCAGGAATTAGGATCACAAGGTGGTTTATCACCAGTATCAGATTGAGCAACTGCTCTTCTTTTCTGTTATCTTTAATATTGAAATAAACATATCCGGCACCAAAAATCTGCCTTAATATAAAAACTGACCTACGCCTTCATTCTCAAGCTTATGCTCTATTTTAGTTACCTCTACAGATAAACTCTGCAAGGGGAACTACTTCTGAAGTATGTGATTATGTACATTGAACAGACAAAATGGTATATGTGTTTTTGGAGAGAGCGTATACTCTTGCAAACGCACAACACACGGAGGTTTAGATGCACACCCCATACTTTCTCTATTCAAAGCACCTTCTCAATAGCCATTATACAGCTATATATCACAGATGCTTACATCCAAAGGCACTGCACAGTTATTGGAGTGTGTATGTATTGCCTGAGCTTTTCCACGTTCGATGAGTGATAAGCAAACTGTGTAGCTTGGTTTTCTCAAAGGTGTCAGAATCACACAAAATATCCTCCTCAGTCCTTTGGGTATCTATCCTCTGAGTTTAAGAAGTAAGAAATTACAATAATAAAGAAAAGAAGTGTTAGGTTGTGGCATGGCAACCTTCCAAGTAGTTATGATAAACCAGCATTGTTCACTGCTTGGGAAGTTAAACAGAATTATGCATTGTTCTAAGGCAGCTGGGGAGTGAGTCCCCAGGCTGTCTCTTACAACAGTATTTTAAGGAGGTATAATACAATCTAGTATCACTTTTAATTAAATTAGCCTAAAAGGCAAAAGCATGTACTTGCTAATTTTCAGAGCTGCAGCTGAAAAGTAAACATTGCCAAGGTGAGGGCTAAATGGCTACTTTTGGGGAACAGCGTTTTTGTAAAGGAGAAATATTTGTCTGAATATTTTTTCATTATGAATGAGAAACAAAATACTTTTGAATTAAGTACTTTAAATAACTGACTTTTTGTTACCGCATATTCATTTCAAAGTCATTGTTCAACAGCTTTGTTTCTCAT
The DNA here is from genome assembly GCA_013396775.1 of Cephalopterus ornatus. Taxonomy (NCBI): domain Eukaryota; kingdom Metazoa; phylum Chordata; class Aves; order Passeriformes; family Cotingidae; genus Cephalopterus; species Cephalopterus ornatus. The sequence goes on along the minus strand of VZRE01009000.1, from coordinate 30,355 downwards.
TGTGGGCAATGAATGGTAAAGACTTCAGTTCAATGCCACCACATGGAAAAGAAGCAATGCTTTACCTCTGAGATACCTCGGGCTAAAAGCTCAAACATGTTTCCAGCATGATTCTCGGTGGAGTGCAGTTTGAAGGATGGATGTGACTATTCACTTGGATTATTTCAGGACCAAACTGTGGGGTTCAACTTTACAGAGGATGAGAGCATGGAGCTTGCTGGGCCAGGTCATGTCAGGAATCTCAGATAGGGCATTTTGTAGGAGGTCACAGGAATCTCTGTGAATTCTAGACATTTTAGTATATACAAATTATATACTTATATTGCACACATGTTGTTGAAGAAGTGACTTTTGGAAGTTAAAGCATCCCTTGAAATAAACTGCCTCTCTTTTGACCCTACCCTTCAGATGCACCAGGATACAAAACAGTTGCTATAGAGACTGTTTTGTTAAAACAGAGGAATTGTGGGGGGAAAAAAAAGGCAATATAAAACCAGAGAGCTGATGAGCTCTTTTTAGGTAGCAGGAGCTCAGGAGGCCACTAACCTTCCTATGTGTTGTGGAGTTTTCATCCTTGCTACCTGTATTTAGAGGCCATCCTGTAGCTCTGACTTGTAGTTGTGAGAATTACCCATCTGATGAACTGTAGCAGGGGAAGAAAGAACAAATACTTCCCCAGAACTTAAGTCATGCCTTCTTCGGCCAATGGGGATGCTGATAATTTTGTTATGGGTAGAAAACAAATTTTCAAAATCTAGCCAGAAAAGGGGGTAGAAGTTTTTAGTTCCTTTTGAAAAAAGGATGACTGCAGGATGGAATGTCCTACATCTTTAGCACCTGAATCCCCCTTCTTAGCTAACATTGTTGGAAAGATACAGACACTTGAACTGTTGATATTTTTTGTGAGTCTGCCTTTGCTTCAGTGCAAACTGGTACTAATCCAAAGTCTTTTCAAGTTGAAACAGAGAATCCCCGTAGTATCTTCAATGGGCTTTTGAGCAAGGTGTATGCAAGTCTTACACTGTTTACATACAGTAAGTATTATTTTTCTCCTTAACATCAAATGTTTATTAGTGAATATTAAGGTTCTGCTGGTGGTGGTTAGTTTTATTTCTATTTTAAAGATACATTCATGAGATATTTTCCCATTTTGCATGAAAAGGAAGCTGATTCATTTTCATACTTAAATGTACAATGTTCTTACGTATTATGTTACATCTTGAGGATTCTTTGATTTGTATATTCATCTTTTTCCAAGCTCCTACGGGATGCTCATGAATTTCTAACTTGGTAATTACACCTTGAATTATTCCCAACCAAGCTTTAGCTACAAAAGGCTAAAGTAGTATGATTGACATTGCAAAGGTATCTTCCTTTCTTCGTTCTTTTGCATATTTCATTGGTGTAATTCTAAGGATTTGCTCCACTGAAAGTTCTTTGGTGTGACAAGAATCCTGTATGTAAGAAAGAGAAAAATTTTATCAGAAGGGGGGGAGAAAGTATTTCCAGCATTGTCATCTAATTATTTCTGTTGCAGTGAATCACTTAGTATTGATTTTTGTCTGCAGAACTACATATTTATGGACATTCATACAAAGCCATAAGGCTCATTTATACAACACTTACGTTTTCCCTCAATAATAGGAACAGCATTATTATTGACTTGATGACTTTTGCTTTCAAGTGCTTTTATTTCTCTCATTGCTTAGCTGACATTCATTGGTTTCCTGCTGGTCCCTGATGTGAAAAAAAATAGAAGAGAAAATGCTAATTGGAGACCAATTTGGTACCCAAAGCTGCCCAACAGCACTCGCTTTAATAACACATGGATATTATGGGCTGAATATTTTATGTCATATGTCTGGATAGTACAGATTAATTTTCCCTATTTTTCACTGTATCGAGTATGATAATCTGAGATAACATATTGTAGTAAGTGATATTACACGTTTGGGGTTTATACATGTACCTGCTGTCATCCTGCTATTGGCACTTGGAAATAAGGGAAAGATCTTCATGCAGTTATTAATTCACGGGGGAAGATGAAGACTAGTGCTTTCCAAGGATCGTGGATGTGTTGCAGAGATGTGTTGGGAGGATGTTTTCAGTGGAGGCAAAGAATGTGTCGGAGCTACTGTTCAAGGCACAAATCACTGACAGAGTGATGCCTCTTATGGAGTAAGTGTCTTATTCAAGAAGATGAACTAAGGCTGGAATGCATAAAAAGAGAAAAAGAAAAGTGTTTAGATCATTGAAAGACTGAAGAGTTGTCTTACAAGCATGAAAAGGCTAACAAAATAAAGTCTAAGAAGGATCTGGTTGCTCTTTATAATCATAAAGGAAAGTGCAAACCACAAAAGGACAAAGACAATGTAAATTGTGGCACAATTTGTCTGTGAACCTTAGTGAATTAGGCTTAGAGTCAGGTTTCCATCCAGTGTAAGAAATAGAGTACTGGAAGTGCAGGACTGAATGCATGTATGGGAGATCTCAGTAAATGTCAAGAACTGGGCTATGTGACATGGTTGACTGCAGTGGAGGGGAGGCTGACTTCAGGAGTGGGAAGCATGGATCCTCTAGACCTGCTTACCAAACACTTAGTAACTGTAGTTGCCATGAGACGCATGATCACATGCACCTCAACTTTGGCTAAAGTCTACTCTGTTTAATATCATTGTAAAGAGCAGAAACAGGAAAGCGTATTGGACAGGATTCTCTCAGAAAGCACAAAGATAACAGTAACAGCAAAAGCAAAGAAGCCTGCACAGACCTCTCTACTGTCGGTGTTCTATATACAGTTTTGTATGTTTATACTCCAGTTCTTGTATGTTTATACATGGACATATTTAAGTCATTAAACAACTAGGTGGACCCACATTAAGTTGCTGTGACTTTTATCATGTTAGACGTGTTTTATTTTTACCAAAATATCCATATTTCTTACTTTAATTGCTTTGTTTCCCATGTTCCTTCATGGCTATAATGATAATGACATTGTATTTTTGTTTTCTCTGTTAAATAATTCTTTCTCTGCCTCTTGAATTATGGCTATGACATGCAAAGAGGCTCTTTCACTTTTAGAATTTAATGCAAACCCAGCACTGCAAAACATATACAGTTAGGTAGTCTATGGCCTTGGGAGCCTGAAAAGCAAAATAAATTGAAGTTGTTTTTTTCTTAGGTCTTTGTTGGTCTTGTTTCTTTCATGCATAAAGAGCTTACCACATTCATTCATACTTTTGTCACCTTCAGACTTGTTAATGCAACCCAGTGGTTACATAAGACAACCACTGTGAAATTTCATCTGGTTTTAAATGCGTATAAATATTTCACATGTGGAGCATATTAAACTGATGTTTCAGGAGTTGTGTTGGCTTAGGAATTTTTTGCTTGCATTTATGCATTTTTTCCTTTTCATGGATATTTTTGGGTGGCAGTTTTCATCTGTAAAAATGACTGAAAGTACTTGTTTGATTCACCTCTAATTTTCTGGGGGAAAAAAATCTTCAGAAATTTCCAAACCTTTTCTTTCTCCCTGTACTCTGAAATCTCCAGTCAAAGACATTTTTTGAAGGATCTCATATTCTTCCTGTCCCTTCCCTCTCTCTTTGCTGCCTTTTCTTCATCCATCATCAGGCATGAAAGCCCTTAGAAGAGTTTTCAGCAGTCTCAAAGCTTAAGACTCACTCCCAAAGCATTCTGCCAGCTAGCAGGAAGGTTGTGTTGGACTTTACAGATCAGAGTAAACAGAGGTTGCTAAAGGACTTTGAATAGGGAGGTTGGGTCAGAGTTAGACTAACCTCTTAGGGGAGTGACAGCTCTGCCATCAGAAGTCGCTGTTACCTTTTTATAACTCAGTTGCACAAACGCTTACATTTTGATACGTGCTGTCATGTAAGGCTCATATGAAGTCGTTGGACCATGTTTTCTGTCAGATCAAGTCACTTAAATTCTTTCAATCTTAATTTTCCCACCTATAAAATACAGCTAATAACACACCCTGCAGATTTCTAGTATTCATCAGGATAGTTGCAGGTGTTGTTTGTGTTAGGCTAACACTGACTTTATTGAACAAAAGAGGAGCCTAAGGCATGGGAAAGGTAAATAATTCACTGAGGGAGGGAGAAGAAGGAAGTAGATGGCTCAGGAGTTGATTTGAGAAGTGTAACTTTTGGAGAGCTAGTGAAGGAGAGGAGAAAGGAAGATCTTTCCCTTCATTGCCTTCTGTGTTACCCCCCCTGAAAAGCTATGTCAACAGCTGTCTCATGGTTCCTGAGTGGCATGAGAAAGGCAATGGCCTCTTGCCACTCTTCTAGTTTACAGGAAGTAATGGTGATTTCTATTTAATGAAGCGTATTCCCTAGGAAATAAACAGCATGATAAAACAGAACCTGAGTCCAAGGGTTCACGAAGACTGCTGGTTATGAATGTTGAGAATTTGTCAAATTTCTCAGAATTTCAGGCAGAAGTCTCTACCCCAACCTCTTCTGAGTTCTGCTGTGTGTTGCAAATTTGTGTCCCAATTTTTAGCTCTTGTTGGGATTTTAGTGCTACTTGTCTGATTTCATTTGCATTTTTTCTGAACTCCTGACTCCTTGTTTCCGGAGTGGGAGAATAAGTTTGCTCTATACATGTAGGCTGCCCTCCAAAAGCAGATTTTTTTATTTTTTTTTTTTTGTCTGGAAACAAGACTTCTGTTCTTGCATCATCTGTACTCATACTAAGATATTCTGACTTACTGTCCAATTCTAACCACATTTAATGTGGGTAGAATATACCAACAGAATTCCTAAAAATAGTCATATGAAAATAGTTGCGTGAGCACAGGAAAACAGGAGACAGAAAGTGTTGAAGCCTTATTAGACATCCAAGAATCCACTCATTTGGGAAAAGGCCAGTAGAGAAGCTACAGCTGCAAGGAAAAAGTAACATGGCTCTTTGATCTTCCCAACAGCCAAGTCCAATTAGCCACAAGCCATAAATTTACAGGAAATGAGGCTCATTAGTCTTCCTGTCTGGGGAACTACTTGTTTTTCAGTGTTCAGAATTACAAGGACTAACCTGTGGCAGAAGTGGGTGTATAATTTAGGCTCCTGCCCACCTGGACTCTGGTCAGAGCCTGTTCAAGGTAGGATAAGCTTGGAAACCCCAGACCCAGCAGAGCTGCACAGTGAAACCAGAAGCTCAGCCTTCATGCAAAATGTGGTTTTCACATGGACCTACAGACAGTTTCTGAGAGTTATCAACTGTTTCACTGAAATCTTCATCCCCTTCTAAGAGAATTAAAGGCCTCAACCATGAGTTCATGGGAATTTCACTTGGACAGCACTTAAGGCACATACTTAATGTCTAAGTTAGATTATTTTGGTGTTCTGTTTCCAATTCACCTTCAGCCTGACCAGCTGGTTAAAAAGCCACGTTTGGATGCCTCTGGCAGCTTAAGACATAAGTATTGTCATATACAATTTGCATAACCCAAAATGCGGCAGAGAACCCTCATTTCTGACTGTTAAAAAAATACCACCCTAAATTTTCAGGCAGCATCAGGCTATATTCCCCACATGTAGAATGCATGGCCTTAAAGGGATGTTACATTTAGCTTATGCATGGAAACTTGCTGGGAAAGGCTGGAAAACATTCCCGTGTCCCTAATATTATCCAGTAACAGTGCAGTATAATTACTCTTTGATGCAGTCTCACCTTACGAGGTCTTCTTAATTGTTTTAAAATTGGTCAGCTTGCTTTTGAAATACTCACCAGTGAAGAGGGTTACTACTCACCCACCCTAGACCCCGTTCCACTAAACTGCTTATCAATGAAGTGCTTTTCTTCATTGGGCTTCAAATGCTTGACTATTATAAGCACAAGTCTGTTTCCAGAGGCAAATAAAATGTAATGGTATGGCAGGTGATGAGGCTTGTATCTACAGCTCCAAGATGAATATGATACTGTTTAATTCATACTTAAGTCTGAAAGCATTTGGAACGATCGGTACATTAATGAAATGGTAATTTCATGCAAAATGTCTGACCATTATTTTTCCTGAAAGAGGCCACAGTATTGGCCACATATCTTTATAGGGCTCTTTGAGAATGAATTATTGGCAACTCTCTTTATGTTTGAATTACATTCCTCTGATCCCAAGTGAAAAACAAGCCTAAAGAATGATTACCATAAGCCATCACTTTCCATAGCAGAATGCAATGTAACTTGTACTGAAACATCTAACACGCAGAGCTCTTTTTCGGTGCACTTTACATACCAATTTCATTAGCAGGTGGAATAGGGCAACTATGAAATGAGTCAGGATTTATCCTTTCAATCTCTTCTCTATTTGATAATTTCCAAACTTGGTGCAACACTTTAACCTCATGATTCAACTGTAATGATCTTGTGCATTCCTCAGAGATATGTTTAATCTTTTTACTTAGATAAGTTCTTGGCTTAACATTACAGTATCAGACAAGTTGAACAGAAGGAGAATTCATTTAACCTAAATGGAATATCAGAAGGAGTGTCTCTTTGCCCTAATATTAAACAAAATGGTTAGCACAATTAATCACTAGCTAGCAGAGATGCAAAACATGCCCATGCAGAGCGACACAAGCCTAATCCCACTGTCTAATGAAACAAGTGATATCATTTCAGCTGGAAGGGGATTAGGCCTATCAAGTAGTCGCCTTTTGTTATAAAAAAAACCCCAACACTTCTGGACTTTAACTGCATCCTTGTAATAGCATTGTAGAAGATAATGGGACAATGCAGTACAGGCAGGGTCTTACACGTTCAGACTTTAACTACTTCTTTGGCCTCTACAAGTGTCAGAACAAGTGGTCTGATTTTCAGAAGTACCAGACACTCTCAATTCCCTGCAGAAGGGGCCCTGCTCATGGCTGTTTGTATAACTGCTGTTTTCTTGTGATGTGATGGCTCTTAAGAATTTACAAATAGACTAAAGATCCTGATAACCTAGCTGGATCCTGTCCCTAAAAATGGCCAGGAATAGAGGAGTATATGAACAAAACACTCAGAAAATTATGCTTCTTGCAGAAAAACTTCCTCTCTGTTGCCTATTTCAATCCAACCAGGCTCTGCTTACATATCCAGAGAATGGGTATCAGTGAAGGTGGAAAGAGTATTGTCTAGGCTTGAGACTCCTATACTCTTAATCTGGATTAATTTCACATAGAGGAATTCTTTTGTTTATTTATTTATTTCAGAAAACTGGTATTTCATAGTCTGCACCAGAGTGCAGTCCTTAGAGCACACATTGAAACTGCAGGGCTGAACACCTCAGATGGCAGTCAGGATTCAGATCATGCTAGAAAATTATCCCTCCTTCCCTCATGAAATACTTTGAAAAAAAAAATAAAAATTGTTCTCATTATTGACTGTGTCTTATTTCACTTAGAAAGAGGCACTGCTGTGCTTTTTGTACAAGCTAATGCTAAACGTAACGATAATGAAAATTCAGTGGCATAAAAATGCTTTGGCAGTGAAGAAAACCTGTCTCAAAAGTAGGAATATCAAGAGAAAGAATTTACATGTTTAAAACTGTGTTTAATTACAGATTAAACAGATTAAATTAGTCATTCAGTGCAACAAAAAAAGGTGGGGAGGAGATGCTTCATGGGGTGGAAAAAAATACAGCAGTTTATAAGTATCGTCAGTATTTTGTTAAAATTGAAAGCATTTGTTCCATGGAAACCAGTTACAGTTTTGCTATTAAGTTTACAGGGATGAAGTGCAGGTCCCTTTTGTTTAAAATGAAGGTGGAAAGGTGGTATTTGAAAATGAAAAGCAGCAAATAGGGCAAGTGCATGAATCTGTAGGTGTATTTTTCCTGCTCATTATTTCCATGAGGGGAATATTCTCTGAGAATTTGTTTTGAAAAATAATTACAACACAGAGCATTGGGCAGAATTGTTTTAGTGAATCAGCTACCGCTTGGAAAATAGGAGTGAAAGGAAATGTTCTGCATTCCCGCATGTAGTACTGACTTTGTAGGAAAGTGCATGTAGCATATTATGTGTAGGAATACTACATACTCCTGAAGGAGTTTGGGGAGATTGAATAAAAGTTTTGGAGATTTTACAAAAGAAAAAAATCCTGCACAATGCTTGTGAAAGCTCTGTGGTAGTAGTTTGCTGAGACCCCAGCTCTTCTGAGCCAGGGAACTTCCAGGAGAGATAAAACTGAAAAACTACCTTTCTGACACAGATCATTCTGACATCTATCCTTCTCTCCATGCATCCTGGAAGTTTTCTCAATTTTTTTATCTCCTTCCTCCTTTCCTCTCCTCTTTTTTCCTTCCTTTCCCAGGCTGTAAACTCTGTCCCCCTTTAACTTTCCAGTGTAGGTCTAGAAATGGAAGCTTTTGTTTTGCTTTCTACTAGGAGAAAACCTTCAGCAGAAATCAATATTACTCCTGCAGAGAGGGGCCCATAGCAATGTGGTGTTCCAGTGCTGACTGAACAGACAGAATGCAGCAAGGGAGTCCAGAGAGCCATATGTGAACAAACCTACTCACCTGCTTGCATGCCTGACTCAAACTGGGTCAGCTGCAGAGGAAAAACCATGGGAATTATTTCTCAAACACTTGGATTTATAATATTTATAATAATATATTTATAAGGAAGTGCTAACAGTTCCTTAAAGCATTACTAGTGCAAAGGTCAAAAGTCAGTGGTGGTACAAGTCTAGAGGTGATTTACTTAACCTATATAGTTACCCTAAGAGCGTAAGAGTATAAAACATAAGAATTTCAGCTTTCATATTTGGCAGCTTTAATTCACGTTACTTTTACTGACCAACTCAATGGAGTACAGCCCCTGGCTACATTTTGTGAATAGCCCTCACTGGCCTAGGTGCTCAATGAAGTACAAGTGAGGATGCCTCTATTAGTGTCAGTAAAGTACTCGTGATCTATTCCAACATGAGAGTCTGGCCCCTAATGAGTCAAGGATGATACGAAAGCTAGCTTGTATCTGTAAATAGAGAGGAAGTAATTTAAAAATTAAACATACTTTAACCAAATTCTGGAACTATGCCTAAAATAATAATTTCTATCCTGTGTTTGAACTTAGACATTCATGAGTTACTTCGTGTTATTCAGAGCTTTTCTTACATTCATTGCTGTGAGAACCCCTCCTATAATGCACATTACAAGTGACATAGATCACAATCACATCAAAGTAGATTAGACTTCAGAGAGGATAGACAAGAGGATAATTTACACTTACATGGTTTCTTTCATCCAGGGAGTTCAAAAAGCCTGTATTTATTAGACCTAAACACCACTCCTTATGGACAGGTAAGTATAAGTATCAAGCACACTTTACAGACAGAGAAATTAAAAGGTAAAACAAAACAGAGACAGCAAAATGCATTATCAGAATGAAAAGAGGCACCCCAGTTGCCAAAACCATTCACTTGCATTAACCATCATGGTCTACCCTGTGTCCTAGCCCAAATTATTGCCTTTGAGGGTAGAAAAGCTTACTCTTGACATTATTGAGGACTTGAACAGTGAATACTGTGGGCGGACCATTTAATCCAAAATGGGAAGGTTGACTTTGGGGTAGGTTATTTGCCAAATTTATCTTGCACTGTTCTGCACACGGGGCAGTCAAGTATCAAACAGATAAAAGGATGCACCAGACAGTTGTAAGATAAATAGCTATCTTTGGCAGAAAGATGAACAGTACAATATTACACTAAATCATTACCAAAGACCTAAAAGGCAACCTTCAGACCAAAAGGCCTATGAACCTCTGACCTCAAGAGACCACATGACTTTTGAGATAGTTTGTTGCGCATAGCTGGGCTAGAACAGCCTGCATTCAGCACATGCTTTTTAGGAAAGAAAAACAGAAGAAACTCTGAAATCCATTACTTTAACAGTATGGAATCATGTCTCTGCTGAGCAACACACAAACTCACAAACTGAAAGTAAAGAAACTCAGTAAGATACTTCTTACCCAAACTGTGTAACTGAAAGGGCGCAGAAGACTAGGGAGAGGTTACTGAGCCTTTCACCTCAAGGTCAATGATTGCATCTTGTTTCAAAGTAAACACTAAGCACACCATTACCTCTGACAGCTGCTGGTGGTTCTTTGTTAAAAAATCTAGAGTAGGTGTCAACTTTCTGATAAGCAAACATCTAGGTAAACAGTTTCTTAATGTTGTTAACCTGTCTGGGCAGAATAAAATCACAGAATCATTTAGGTTGGAAAAGACATCTAAGATCATCGTGTCAAACCATTAACCCAGCACTGCCAAGTCTACTACTATTCCATGTGCATAAGTGCCACATCTATACATCTTTTCAATACCTCTAGGGATGGTGATTTCACTGTTTCCCAGGGCAACTTGTTCCAGTGCTTGACAACCATTTCCATGAAGGAATTTTTCCTAATATCCAATCTAAACCTCCCCTGGCAGAACTTGTGGCTGTTTCCTCTCTTTGTTTCTCACGTTCTGGAAATCAATATCGAAAACTGTGTTTGAATGGTGGTCTAATAGCATAAAGGGAGGTTACCCCATCACTGCAAATGACCAACCTCTTTGGGTTTCCAGGGAAGGCTTGGGTTTCCAGAGAACCTTACTTTAATGTGGAGCTCATTCCAAAAAACTTGTATATTGCAGGGGAAGGCAGATTGGTCTCATCAGTGGATGATAGTGGTTTTCAGAATCTCTTTAAATGACAGTAGTTGAAAATCAGAAAATAGAGAGACCTGCTTTAAATTTGCAGGAAAGGAGGATCTTTACTATCTTGTTCTTTCCTGAATAACTATCACAGTAAAAGGCTCAAGTTTGCTGGTAACAGTCTTCTGTATCCAAATTTTCCATATGAGGTATTTCTTGAAAAATCAAGTTATGCTTATTGAAAAAGGCATTATTTATTTTTCAGTTAAATTGGCAGTATCAAAGGATAATGAAGTTTTGAAAAATGTGATATCTTCCCTGGCAAGTTCTACAAATGGAACAGAAGAATAAAATGTGAAGTCATTTCTGTTTCTCTGTATAAATAAGGAGCGCTCACACTTTTATGTCAGTGCAGTTTCATCAGCATAGAATCAAGCAGAGGTAAGATCAGTTCCAAAGAACCAATTGTTTTCTCCTCCTGTTGGCTTACATTCACACCAACATGGAAGTCATTGCTTTATGTCTGAACTGGCACTGCCATGAATGAAAACAGAATCAGAGCTACAGTCTGTGCTTACTCCCTTGCACTTGTATCCATTCAGTAAGGTTAGTTGGAATTTACTTTCGGAGCTGAAGTTGGGCCAAATTTTAAGATGGTATAAATCAGTGCACCTCTGTGCCATGTCTCCAGCTGAGGATCTGCTCAATACAGTTTAAATTAGCCAAGATAAGATACCTAAACTGTGTGCTAAAAGGGGTAAAAGTCTGTTGAGAACTGGAAAAAAAATACCTGTGTACAAATGACTGGAGACCCCATGCAGCTTAAAGAGAGTTGATCACCAGTTTATATGTAAATCCATGTACTTGTAAAATGTCAGGAAAACTTAATGTACTCTCTCTTCGTAATTCAGTTTCAAAGTACTGTCATGACTTTCACTCAGTGAAAATGCCTTTCTCCACCAAAGCTGCATGTTTTGTCTTAAACAGTATTCAAATTAGATGCAAGAGTTGAAATAATATTGTAAGGCAATGGTTATTTTATCCACATTTTATCTCCTAGCTATAAATTTTAGACTTTAGATTATACAACTCCCAATAGATCTCAGTATAAGAGACCTGAATAAATCTCAAACCATTCAATACAGAGGAAATTTATTTGTTATTTGTGTCATGTTTTATTAGTGCCCTGCAGTTCAATCCTGACACTGGAGAGATTTCTCCCTTTGCCAACAAGTAAGAAAAAAATCTTTACAGCTTTAATTTATGGTAACAATGTATTTATTATTTTTATACTATACATCTTAATTCACAGATTCAGGTATTCCAGCATATTTGTCTGAAAACACCTCTTCAAATTCTGTGACATAGTTATATTTTATGCCACTGATATAGGCTTCATAAATCAACAGCATTTAACTGGAGTATGCATGGAAAAAATAGCATGTAAAAGATTTTCTTTTCCCACATTGGAAGTAAAAGCCATACAGTAATGAGATAGATGGGTAAATAGATAGAAATTCCCTTTACTTTTCAATCTCTGGATACCGCATCTGTGCGGTACATTGTGCCAAATGCTAGTACTGTTTCTGCTGCTGTTGTGTCTCAAAATTGCTTTGTAATTCATGAGCTATATAGTCATCTCTAGCTCTTGGAATAGAAAGGTAGATTCAGTCTCTTGATATATATAATGGATATAAGAGTACTCATTTTCTTATTCTTGCTCTATAATGGATGAATGGAAAAGAAACCTGGCTTCTAGCTTGTGAAAAAAAAAAAAGTGGTATTTCACCATTATCATATAAACAGAAGGCTACAGAGTAGGGCTGGGGTGACACAGTCGTGGAATACATTTCCATGTTTGAAAGGGGGACTGGGGGAAAGAACTAAACAGTGCTTGCAGCCTTTGTAACCAGGAGGGTGATGATATGAAAGTAAATTTGTGTTGACAATGGGTAAAAACAACTAAACCCAGGTCAGCAATTACTCCTGCCTGCCCTTCTGGCCCTCTGCTTAGCCCCATGGTCTTAATGCAAATTCCTCCACTTAGCATGCTTGAATTCCCAGCTGCAAAAGTCTCCCGCACTGGGATATCATCCCCATCATGTAAGGATGTATTGCCAGTTTCATGCAGTATTCCCACGAGGAACTGCTATCATTTTAACAAGACTTTCACGTTCCTTCTAAACTACACTGACTACTGGTTCTCTTTCTTCTCCACTTGTTCCTACAAAGGAAAACCATGGTCGGAATGCGTGATTAGCAATCACTAACAAAAGAGGTCTTACCTGCCTTCAGCTCTGACTTTCTCAATGGCCTCAGGCAAGCATCCTCCCCTCACAATGAGATGGAGATGATAATCCTGAGCTCAACTTTTAGCAGAATATACTTCCTTTCTGGAAAGGAAATCCTGAGGAACATCCCGTGTTTTTAACCAGGCTAACTAGGCCATATGGTCAGAAGATTAGTGTGTTTCTAGTTATTTCAAATTTACAGAGAGTATTACAGCCAACTACCAGACTTTCTTCAAGAATATCTTTCCATTTTGAATAACCTAAATTTAGTGTCATGTCAGTTATGCTGAAATGTCATTATTCCTAATAAGAAGCTTTGAAGATGTTGTTATAAAGTTTTTTGAAGTTTTACTTTACAATGACTTTTCATTTTTTGAAATGTGCTTTGAAAATGTATGTCAAAAATTACACTATTGAGTCAACATTGGATTGAAAAGTTTTGAAAATTGCAGTTGAAGGGAAAAAAAGAGGAAAATGCTAACATTTTGTTCCCGTTTGAAAAGGAAAAAAATTAATCAAAACCCAGGTCAGAAAAAGCTTGTTTTCAAGCACTCCTTAAAATATCCATTTTCTCCCATATTGGTTCTCTCTGTATCTCTTAGGTATTTTTATTTTAGGGATGTCTGTTTGCCTCACTGTAAAAACGCCTAAAACACCAGGTTAACAACATGTTATGAATATAATGTCACACAGCTTGTGACAATGTTTTCAGTGAAACTCCATCTATCCTCAGGAGAGAACCATCTGGCCAAAAGTTAATTTCAGACTTCCATGCATAAGGCCAAATGCTGAGAGATGCTGAGTGTGTTGCTGGCTCTTCTGCTGATGGCCATGAAATTCAGTGTGCCCAGTAACACCATCCCTTCAAGCCTGGGCCTGAGCTTGGGTCTGGAGATAAATTCTGTCCTCAGATCTTTGGTACAGTATAGGTGAAACTTGATCTCTCTATCTCTTTCCATCAACACTGCTGAAAATCACATAAAATAAAATCTGAGATCTAACATGGGAAAATAGATTTTTCCAGTGAGGTTGGAGTAGCTGATCCTTTCAGTTACTTGGCCTGAATTATAAAAATACTAAGTGACAGGCGATATATCTCTTCTGAATACTTTCCCCACTGTAGTTCTAACAGCAGCTTTTTGGTTTGGTTGTGTTTTTTTCTGTTCATATGTGATTATTTTCTCTGTTTCCTTTTTGTGTTTGCATTTTAAACAGAACTTTGAAAAACTTGTTTTAGTTCATGTTTGTAACTTTGTTTTTCTTTTATCCCACAAGCTTCATGTTTTGTTTAAGGTCAAACACCAAAAACAACATTGTGAGTCTGTTAAACTTATTGCTCCATTTCCAAGGGTGGTATTTGACCTCCAAGAGCCTCCTTTGTACCCGTATCAACAAGCTTTGTTATCAAAACAGTACCACCAACCTCCATCCTGGAAAAATGCTGACAGTCAGGGACCGGAGAAAATTTTGTCTTGATACTTGCTGTAAATTCTACAGGGCCCAAAGGCATTTTGCATACAATTTTTCACCTTTCTTTCCTTCAGAGATGTTGGGATTTGGGACTAGTCCCTCAATGCTGAGAGCACAGGAGACAGAGAAGGAACATGCTGTTTTGCAAGAGCATGAGGGCTCCTGTTTTCTGCCAGGCTTCTCTATCTCGTCTGTGTTGTGCTTTTCAGCAGTTCTTTCCATACGGCTCCATCTTCCCCTTGCATCTCTGTGCGTGCCACTGTGACCTTGCTTTTTTCTTTTGTAACATCTTGAGTGCAGTTTATTTCTTCCCTATTTCCTTTGTTTCTTTCAGTCATTTTTCTTCTCTGCCTCTGATTCCTTTTCAGGTAGTTTAAAAGACTCCCATGTTTTCATTGTTTTCTCTCCCCTTTCCTCTTTTCCAAGATCTCGTTTCAAAGTGCCAGTCCTGTTCATGAAAGCACTTGTGCATCTATGGAACTTACTTGAAGCCCAGTGAACATGTGCCTATGTGCTATCTTAATGTCTAAGTCTTCTTGGCTTTTCCTTTTTTTTGCATTTCCTGTTGTTCATCTTCTGAGCAATCTTTTAAAGGGCAAAAAAACTTTTTATGGTGATAGAATTGGGATTACGGATTTTTACATTACTTTCTTGATCTATTGGGCTAGGAAAAAAAAAAACAAACATCAGGTAGTGGGGGCTGGCATGCCTCCTGTTTCCAGCTGAGGTAGTTATTTTTTTGTGAGAAGTGGAAGAATCTGATCAGAAATCAAAGCTGTGCCTTTAGTGAGACAGACAAATTCTGAATGCACGGATAAGTACATGTGGAGCATTTTAATTCTTGAGTCAGTTGTTCAAATCCATTCAGCTTGCCAACTGCAAAAACTCATTCCTGTCTGATGGCCACTTTGGACTTATTTGAATTAGTGAGAGTGAGGAAGGGGGAGAGGAAGGGGATTTAGAGGGGGAAGGTAAAAGAGCAGGGGGTCATCTGTCACTTCACATATGACACCATCCCCTGCAACTGAGAGAGCTTGCATCCTTGTCAACTGCCTCAGCTAAGAAGGAAAAATGTGGAGACTGAACTGTACACCAAGCTCTCACTCCCCTGCAAAGATGAGCTGTTGAGGCAGTGCTCAAACACCCTGATGAGGCCCCAGGGACCAGCTTTTCCTGGCACAGGCTGGTTGAATTCTGGTGGGCTTCAATCTGCAGTACTGTCAACGTGCTACATTTTTAAACACATTTTAAAACATCCTTTGATGTTTTATCTGTCTCATCAGAACAATTAGCTCCTGCATGCTCTCCATACAACAAAGAAAATTAATTAGGAAGAGTCAGATGCTGTGATACAGAGCAGCGTTGGAGAGATTGCAGTGTCTCGGGTGGGTTTTGATGTTGCAGCATCTGAACTGGAGAGTGTTGTCATGTGTGGCAGGGTATAGCCAGATAGAAAGATTTGGCTGAAAGGGAGGAAGTCCTTTTATAAAAGCTCTGCATTTCCACCCTGCTAAAGGTTGTTTTTCTGGGAGCAGTGATATAAAGGGTATGCATGAAGGGCAAGCAGCCACCCTGAGACTCTCTCATGAACATTACAGTGCGTGGAGAGCAAGGAAAAGACCATATCCATGTATTTTCAGTTCCTTGATACACCTTGGCTGGAAATCAAAGTGGAGTAGCTCTGCTCTTGCTTCCCCTGTTATATTTCTAAATGGATTTTCCCTGTAAGGCACGGAGATGCTAAACTTTGATCATAATCATCTGACTTTGAAACCAACAGATATCAAGAGTCATTTCTTTTCTGTGATGTATGCAATCTACTGACATGAAAAGAATGCATTTAATGTGATTGAGAGAAACAGAATTTTGATCCCAAGAATTTGAAGGTAGGAACTCCTGTTTGTAAAATTTGAAGTACAACAGTATTTTCCATATGCCTGACAGATAATTGTAGATTTTCTTTCTCTTTTTCATTTTTTTTTTAATTTTATACTTAGGGTGGAGTGTTGTTTCTTTTTTTTTTTTTCCCATGAATCCCCCAGATTGGTGCAGGTTTCTTCAATCTCTAAACTGCACCATGGTGAAGGAGGTCAAAACTTTGTTGTTCATCATCATTCTCAGTAATACCAACCATGAGGTTTTGCAAATCCCTGTCTGTAAAATTGTGAAAGGATGTGTATGAGAGACTCTAAAGAGACCCTCATGGAATGCTGACACTGTCCCATGACATGAGAAACAGGTTATCAAGCCTGGCAGAAGCCTGGCAAAGCTTTGGAAAATGGATTTTCTTGGCTGTCTCTAATGCTGCAAATTCCAGGCAGACTGAAACAGTGGATGGCATCCCGGCCTTGTGGAAGCTTTGCTATCATTCCGTTGGTTGCAGATCACCCCTTTTTCAGTTTCAGAATTGCGGTCCTCTGGCATCTGCAACTGGTGATCTCTGGGGGGTATTGCAGGGAGCTAGCCTATAGCCTAAAATCTTTTCCAGTCCCTCTCGGAGAACTGGTCAGACCTAAAATCTAAAGCCCAGAGCATGGAAGTCCAAACCAGGTTGTCCCCACACTCTGGCAGCAACTGAGGGACAAGACTGTTGGCGGAGCTCTGGATTAGCAGTGACATAGCTTAGAGAATCTGTACTCCTGTGTTGCACCCCGTCAGGCAGAAGTAGGAGCCTCAATGAAAGCAGACAAGACAAGCACAAGCTACAGCTTCACAGGCAACAGTTTGTCCTGGGAAATGGAAGACAGGTGACAAAATGTGAAATCATTCAAAAAAGTGTCACGAGAGGAGAAAGCTCTTGTGTAGCAGAGGTTTCTCCTGTATTATCATTAACTTCAAAGGAAAGGCAGCCAAATTCAGGCAACTAATGTTTGTAATATAATTTTTAAAAGTTTTCTCAAGTATTGAAGGAGCTCTTTTAATGCATATCCAAATTACGTGTTGAATGGATGTGGGCTGCAAACTAATTTACTCCCGTGAGAATCAGAATGTTTTAAAAATACTATACTCCAGCAGTATTTGCATCTGGAATATTTCTTTGTTCTCTTATTGAAGAGTAGGAAAAAAGTGCCAAATAGTGAAACTTTGGAAGTGAAGACAAAGGGAAGAAATACACGAAGGGCTGAAAGATCTATCAAATTGTGTGTTGCATCATTCTCCCTAAGAAGCATAGGCAAAAGTGAAATGAAGGGGAAAAAGAGCTGTGAACCATGATGAAGATGATTAAAGAGGGTACAGAGTAGCTGTCAAAGCAAATATCAAGCAACATTAATAACTTCATAGCACATCAGAAGATTGTCTCATACCTTCCCAAGAAAACAAGAGCTTTCGTTGCTGCACAGGGTAAATGGAACTAATCCTCAGGTGCAGGTACTAGTCTTTGTCTGTCTCCCGTGTCAATCTGGAGCAGAACAAGAGATTTTAATGAGGTTAATGTGACTACAAATTACCAACTGAGAAAAAATTTTGGTTCCAAGATTTCATAAGCTTACAGCTACATGGGAAAAACTGGCTCCATGGGGAACTTACACCTTCAGAGAAATGATAACATGTATTTTCTTAATGCCCCTTCTTGTATACCAAGGTGATGAATTTTTCTGTGTACAGAAAAAGCAAATAATGAATGTTTGCTGCAAAGAGCTCATTTTTTTAGTCAAACGTTTGACATTTTTCTTTCTCTAAAAGCACAGCAAACTTTCATCTCATGCAAATTCATGAAAAATTATGCTTTGGGCCACAGAATGGAATTCTGCCCATCTTTACCTTAAGTCTAAGCAAATAGCTCTTTTCAAAGCCATAGAAAAGAGTTTGTCAGAGATCTGTTGGTGTAGCTGGAACACCCTAGCTGGTATTTTAGGAAAATTTTCATTCAATCAGATTTGCATGTGGATTAGGAAAACATTCAATATCAGACATGAGCAGGTGAGAAAAATCATTGCCTTACAAGGAATCAAGCAAATTATCTTAAATATTTTTATGTCTGGCATGGTGTAATCAGTTTTTATATGGACATTAAAGACACTCCTGCAAGTTTCTATGTTCTGTGTCTACAGCCAGAACCAAATGCTGCTCTGGGGCTATGGTTTGATATCACATGTTGTATGAAACTGTAATCCCTCATGTTTCTGCAGTACCCATTAAAAAGGCATACATGCGACCTGAACAGCCCCCCTGAATATTAAAAGATTAACTACAAGGAAGCTATTACTGCCTGTAGTGATGCCTGTTTTTAATCTCCTTTTCATATTACAGAAATTTCCTCTGACTCAGGTCAACCTGGAATTATTCCAGTTTTATCCCCACTTGAGATGAATGAGTGCATCTGTTCACTTTTTTAAAACGTCCCTCTACTTTGACCTGGCCATTCCTCCTTTGTCTCTTTTGAAACAAATCGAATGGTGTAGGAATGCCTGAAGCCAACATAAGCAAGCATTTCTGTACTTTTTATGAAGTTCCACAAAACTAGAAAAAGTAGAATTTTGTCTGTTTCTCCTGGAAAGCACAATCTACCTTCTTAGTCCCCAGTCACAATTATATTTTTCAGATCATAGCTATGCTATTCTGTTCTTTTTGCCTCTGTCTCTAGTGTAAAATCTTTTTGAGGGCTTAACACTCATTTCACATTGAAAGCTATTTCTGGGTTTTCAATACAGATATAAAGACAAGAGGGAAAGTCATGCTGGCGGCGAGAGCAAGATATTGTGACTCTACTATGGGATATACTTTATATTTCCAAGAGCCAGGTTTCTATATAGTCCAGTGTGCTTTCACTTCACTTAAGCTGATCAGTGAGTCTATCAATGTAATGATCAGATGCAAGTCTCTTTCTTTCTGTACTTTCTAAAAGATTGAAAACCTTGTCTTTCTTTTTTTTTTGTCTTTTATATATATATATATATATATATATGCATTCCTTCGCTCTCCATTACGTGAATCATGTTAAAATTTGAGAGAGTGCCCAGTAAAACCAGACAAATTTGAATTATCTGCTGGTACCAAATGAGCCTACGGAGCTTGTTCTGGCTTTGCAAAAAGGAAGTTTTAGTATTTCTCGGCATGCATCTACTTTGAAGAATTCATCCTCTTCTATGTCCGTGTATAATGATTACTTTGACATAATAAAGATAGTGAAAGAGGAGGATGTTCTTCATTAGAACAAAAATCTGGTAATAGCAGAGAAAAATGACTATCTGAGATAAAAGCCTGGCAACATGAAAGATCAGATGGGTTACTCATATGTAATTACTCACTTGAGTCCATATGGTCATGGTGTATTATACTATTCCCACTCAGCATGCCAGCGGCATTTTGTTGGTGTATTTCCTGTTATTGACCATATCTATTTCATCAATCCAAAGACTTGATACTTTACTCATAGAATTAATATTTTTAGTGTCCTAAATACCTTATTCTGCATTCTCAGTCAGCCCAGTCTTAGTAGCTGCAATGGGAATAGGGAGTAGAGGAGCCCAAAGGACATTTTGTAAGTGATACAGAATTTTCGCTTGATGGAAGATCATGCGTCCCCCTGCAAATGAGGTCTGGGAGCCTATCCTAAAGTCTCCAAAGGGGACTTGCATCACTTTGTCCCCAAGGCGCATTCAGAAATGTTATGCTAATGATACTTATTTAGAAGTGTTTTAGCAGTTCAGTCTGGTTAAATCCTGTGTCTTTTAGGCTCCCAAGAGTTATATCACATTTGAACATGAGACTTGGTATTCTGAGTCTTTTAGGCAGAAGCCATCTGTGTCCATAAGCTAGCTGGAATTTTTTTTCCTAACTGGAATCAGGCAACTGGAAATTGCCTCCTTGTTCCAGGTGTGTGTGCATACGTATATATGTGGGAAAGTCAGAACTTTCACACAAAATTAACCTCTTTCTCAGATTTAAAACTTTTTCTTTTTACCTTCTTTTAATGGTATAATAAAGTACTTGAATATGTTGGTTTTGAGGGACCTTTGCATTCTTTCATGCCAGTTTGGCTTTGCCAGAGGGAAGTCTCCCCATAGTTTACATGTGACATACTGAAGTATGAACTCCTGAGGATTCCAGTGTGGTTTGAAAAGGTTTTGAAAAAAAATGAAAGAGTTTCAGGAACACTTCAATAATTTGCAGTCATACAAGAAGCCATCAGCCACTTAGCTTATGAAATAGAACTTCTCAGCCAATATCTCTTCTCAAAATAGCTGAGTATTGGCAATGTCAATAAAATATGCGGGCTGTCTAGTCGCATTGCTTCCCTTTATTTATCCATCAAGAAAGGAAGTTACATAGGCAGAAGAGTTCTGAAGGGACAATACATACATACATGTGTCTAGTGCACGTTTCTCTGAGTATATGTGCACACATCTGCTGATTCTCTCATAGAAAGGTACCAGGGATTGGTTAAAAGCTTTTTGTTGGCATTTGTTTGAGTTCGGCTGCATGAATGTGATCTTCATTTCGTAATGTAGTCTCATTATTTTCAGTGGTTTAAACAATGGAAGGGGAATTTTTTTCAGGGCACTAATAAAGCTTTCTAAACTTTTACCATCACAATAACAAAATATTCCTCATTCTCTTTGCTAAGAGTATTCCTCTGGGCGGAATCCCTGGCCCCCACCAGGCAGGAGCAATAGCTAACTGTGGTTTTGAGATCATGTGAGAAAACACATCTAAGGAACTCAGAGAAAGAAACCCTACTGGGCTTGGCATTCCAAGGCTGCCATACTCCTGTGTGTGTTTTGTGCTTAGTGCAAGTGCTATAAAGTTAAGATGGTGCAGAAAACATTCATTTGGGAGCTTGGCCACAGACTTCAGCAGGAGTAGGAGCAGGCACTTGCTCAGAACAGAAAATGCATAGAAAATATCTTATTTTGTAAGAAAATGCAAATTCCTTAATTGCTATTCAGACTGGAGGGGGGAAGAGTATTATTCACACTGTCAGTCAGCTTTAGAATAATTAACACAAACGAAAGTTTGGGGATCAGGAAAAATACATATAGGTCTCTTGTTTTGGAAGGGATTACTCCTGTATGTGCTGTTAATCTGACTAATACATTTATGTTACACTTTGGGGGTAAAGGGGATTAGGTGGGAGGAATTAAAGAGATTTGATATGGATACCATATTTGGTAGAACTTCTAATGAGATTACTTAAAACCAAAACAAAAAAAAGGTGCCTTATGCATTGCCTTGACTAAGTCCAGAGACTCTAATGAGATCGTGAATTCTGTCTCCAGTAGGGGAAATGGTGCCAATTCAGAATTGTGATAATAAAATGCATTGGACTCTCATTAACTCAAGGATTATAGGAATACCCAAACTGGCACTTCAAATTTCATGTCTCTCAGAGGTCATAAGGAAACACCGTAGAAACAGAACAGGGAGTCCATTCTGTGCAAATGCTGATGCATATTTATTTTCTAGCAAACTAAATTTTGTGGATGAAGTTTTATTTTCCTATTTCTTAATAAGGAGATTAAATGGAGGGGTTTTTTTCAAATGAACTTTGAATCGATGGTCTCTCCCTTCTGTTCATATGATTTCAGATGCCTAAAGCCACAGGATATGAGGTGAGTTATTAGATATGCCTTTCCAAAGAGGAAATGGTAAGACAAAAATGACCTGCCTGAAGTTACAGTTTATAGATTAGAAAAAGGCACAAACAATTAAAAGACGAAGACAGTTACAGCAAATTACTTGCAATCAAGCTGCAGCTAAATGAGCTTCTTGATGAGGAAACCAAATTTATGTTGTTTAGAATCACAAAGAAATGTTCTCAAAACAAACAAAAAAAGTTGAAGGTGAGCAAAGTGTTAGCACAGTTGGATAGAGATGTGTTGATAAGAGAAGTTATGGATGCAATTAAAGCTCTGGTCTTGGATAAGAAAAAAAGTAATAGGAGCTGCAGAGAGCTTTCCTGTCAAATCCAGTGAGACAAAACCTTTAGAGGTGTAGGTTTTCCTCCCTCTCTGTTTTCATATGTGGCTAGCAACCTCAATAATCAGTTTTGACTCAAATCAAGCAAAATGTAGCAGTTCAAATCAAAACATATATTCTCAAAAAAATCATGTATTTAAAGAAAAGGCTGGATGCTAGGGGCAGGAGTGAGTACATTTAACACTAGAATTATATGTTTTGTTCTCTCCTTCTATAAAAATGTGAATTACCTCTTTGGCAGCTCTTTGAAAAAATCTTTGTAAAGTTATGTATATTCAGCAAGAAAGACATAAAGTCACACAAAAGCCCTGAAGACATGTGAAGGCTTCAATGTGAAGCATCGCATTTTTCACTTTGTTGCTCTATATACATTTTGCATTCAATATGGTATTCATCAGTTTTACTGAACGCTAGTCATTGTCTACCTATATTTATCTGAAAGGAGTGACTTTAAAGACTTTGTAATTATGAAAAGGCATCAAGCAAAGCTATCCTTCTCTGTTCTTACTGCACTGAAATGGTAGGCATAACGCAGTAGACAAAAGCAAGGCATAATAGGGCTTCTTATTGGCAGTCAGAAAACACAAGTGTATGTAGAAGGAGATAATACTCTGCTGGAATTTCCCCTTCTCTAGATTCCTCCTGTCCTTTCATACAAAAAGTTTTGTGTGAACTGGACCTTTCAGAAATAGGAAGGTGGAGAAAAAGAGTGAAAAATTTGCAGTCTTGAGCGAGACAAACCAAGATTTTCAGATATGAAATTTTGGCAAAAAAATGAAAGTGACTGACCCTGTCATGTTTGGAATGGTAAAAGAGAAGCCCAACCCCCTAAGCTCCATAATATTTTGTAGCACTAAAGCACTGATAATACTGTATATACAATCATCTGCTCAGCTGAAAACAACATTTATCATCTGGCAAACTTCCATAATATTAAAAGAAATAGATTAGAAAGTGGTGGGCCAGTCAGTAAAAAAAATTAAGAATTTGTTTTTCCATGGACATGGCATAAAGCGTAATTTGTCTGTTTAGTTAAGTTTTGAATTTTGAAAATTCAAGATAGATTTTGTACATATATGTGTATTAATATATATATATTATATAGCCTTCATTTTGTTGCTGACATAAGAGCAGACTTTGAGAGGATTTTCTTTGTTAACAGTGCCTCTTCTCAGTTTGTATAATCAAAGTTGTTACTCTGCTTAACAAAAAATGTGACTGATACAGAATAGGTTTTAATCATGGGCTTTATGATTAGTCTTAATAATGTTTTATAAATGTGATTAGAATTCAGGTCAATACACATAATATGCACTATTTACTTTTACATTACATGATAACTCATATGCTTAAGATATGGAGAATGGTAACATGCTTCAGTTATATGTGGTTTTCTCCCCATTAGTTGTACCTTTGTATAATCCTTAATTCTGTCTTTTCAGCATGATGTGGAGCTGATCAATGGAAGGAAGATAAGTTTGGGAGAGCCTGCTCTTATTTCTTATCAGAATCATAAGGGCAGCATCACCTGTTTTGAGGGATTGTTGGCAAGGTGTGAGATTAGCAAGGAAATTCAATTTTCATTACTTGTGATTTGAGCATTATTTTAAAGTCCCCAGAGATTAAAGACTTGGATGATTAGAAAGGTAAGTAATGTGAAAAGTCTAATGACTTGGAACTGCCGAAGAGAAAATTTGGCTTCTCATTTATATACCAACATAAAGGTACGTAAAATGAAGGAGTCTTTGATTAACAGCTGCAGGGAGATTTTAGGAGTCAGGTACTAATTCACTGGCAGAGGCCTGGAAAGAGGGATGAGGGTTCAATTTGGTCTAAATGAACAGAACTACCAGTGTCCCTCTGAGAACACTTTTACTTAAGACCAGTTTATCCTTTCCACTGCTCAGCAGGAAGCCAACTCACAGGCTGTGAGAAACAGCAAGAGAGGAAATGGCTGGATACATCACAAAAGTTCTCTGTCCTACAACTTTTTCTCATCTCTTTGTTCTGTCCTCCTCAGTTAGCTCTGTCCTGTGCAGCATCCTTATCCTCAAGGGACAGAGAGGCAGGCAGGGAGTGAGTATGGGATACCTTCAGAACCTGAATCCTAATTATGTTTTTACAATAATATTAAGACCAGTGACTGACCATAAAGACAAGTGATCACATGGAGGTACCTATCTGAGAAGCTGCTCAGAGCTGTTCAGTTGCATTTGATCCTGGTCTTTCCTGTAGCAACTATTGAAATGGCCCCGCTGAATTATGTTAAATGCAGTCTTTAATAATAATAGCAATCTCATTTCATGCTGTCCAACTGCATTGCACTGGAATGAACAGGCGGGACAGGAAACTTAAAACAGTTTTCAAGTTTCTCTGTTGTAGAGATGAAGATTGGTCTTCAGATTGCCAGAAGCTGTTGTAATATTGGCATGAAATGGAAAAATAGAGTCATTAAAAGTGTCTTCATTGCAGAAAAGAAAAAATATGGTATTTCAAATTGGATTTAGATTCTCTACCTCTTATCCTCCTCAAATGTATAACACAAATTTCTTTTCTTTCCAGGGAGAAGTAACATTCTTGTGCAGATTTTGGCTCTGATTCACAGCCTCTTCCAATGTTGCCTTGAACTTGGATAAAGAGTTTTGTTTTTCCAGTCTGCATGCAAGCCCCATTCTGTTAGTAAAGCTTGGTTGTCCAATGTCTGTTCAATAGTACATGGTTTTGGAACTGTGCAACAAGCTTGTCTCTTCCTACAGCCATCCTTCCTCGCTTCACAGCTGGAGCTAAACATGATGGTTACCCTTCAAAGACCGGACAATCCTTACTTCTCTTTTTCCAGGAGGACTGTTTGACCCAGAGGGCAACAACAAAGCCAAGGAAAACCGACAATTCTTCTGCTTAGCCATGCTCTTAAAACTCCATGTTACACAATGCCTACAAAATGAGCTTAGAGCACCAGGTCAAACGCTTAACTCCTCTGTCAACAAATGACATCAAAAATACCCCCATCTTTCTGCCATAAGTCATCACTGTACCTAAAAAGCTCTCAAGAGTCCCATTGAGTTTGTGGTATTTAAATTAAATTAATTATTAAAATTAAAATGGCATGTTCAGATCCGAGACAGATGACTGCTCAAGATAGATTTAGGAATCCTACTTTTCCAAACATCTAAATTAGTCCTGAATTATAAGAGATGGTTTTAGGATCTAAAAAGAGCCACAGGGAAGGAAGCAGATCCGCCATATGTGACTTCGGAGCTGCTCTTCTCCTTTTTTTGGCAAGTTGTTGGGTTGAGACTAAGAGAAGTCCCATCTGAAACTTTCTGTAAGGGCAATCAAAGCTTATGGAAGTCTGGGTCAAAAGAGCTTAACATTTTGCGCTTAAACATGTATCAGGAGTTAACTGTGGCTGTTTCAGCCTTCGTTCCACCAGCTCCATTCAGCCACTCCAGGGAGTGTTTTTGTGCTTGTATAATTCTCCATCTCACTTAGAGTGGAGCACAAGATGTTGAAGTGTAATGTTGAATTTGCACTTTCTTGTGTATTAAGGCAGATTCATTATGCAGCTGCTCTGAACCTTAAAATAGGTAATGGATTTATCACCATTTTATTAAAGAAAGACCAAAAGAGAGGAGGAGGTTAATTTTTGTAAGTATCTCACCTCCACCTTTATTTCAAAGATCCATTACCTGTCCTCTGACTTTTCTCTGAGCGTTCTTTCCTCGGTTATCCGTAATTGACTGCTGCCTTTTGTGTGAAGAAGGATTACAATAACTCCATTAGCACCTGCTTCTTAATGGGTGGTCTGGATGGGAAGTGATGTTAAAGCAAGGGCATACTAGAGGGGTTGTATTTACCGAACAAAGACTATTACCCTTGGTTCAGGATACTGCTCTGATCCACGCTTCACTCTCACCACTCTGCAGTAGTTCCAGGCACTTCAGTAATTTCACTGCTGGTGAACACTGTAAGAAGGATCAGAGTAGATCCTGGTGTCTTTGAAGAGCTGGGCTTCAAAATGTAACTGCTATGTGCGAAGTGAGACCTGTCTGGAGTCTGTAGCTACATTATCACATCCCTGCAAATTTCTTCAATGTTTTTCTCCAATAAAATCACCAAGGACTGTTTGTCCTCAGTTTCATTGTGGATGTTGCAGAGCTGAGGTAATCCAGGGTCACAGGACCTATGCCTACGGTGGAGAGGCAGAGAACCTCTGTGCTTTACCAGTCTGGACAGCTATGTTTGGCCACCCCGATAGGGGGCCAAAGTCTCATTGGTTGTTTTACATCCTTAGGGTAGAGGAGTGGCCACACTGACAAGTCCTAATCCTGGGTGGGGAAGATACCTTCTCCTTAATACTCACTTTGGATGAAATCCAAAGTATTCATTCACCACAAAGAATCTACTTGTCACCAGTTTGGGTGGAGAAAGAAAATTTTTGCATTGGTCCAGATTACAGTGAGTCAGTATCGCTGGGAGGGTGGGAAAGATTTACTCAAGAGTTTGATGCTTTTTTTGAATAATGACTATTAGCATGGCCTGGAAATGGCAGAGCTGCAGGTGCCAAGAGATCCACCCCTCTGGAGACAGTTTGGAGACAGTGAAAAAGAAAGTGCTTTTTCACCTCCAATTTGAAAGAAGGCAGCTCTGTAAAGTTATTTGTAGGCCTTTAGAGTGCTTTGAGCAGGGAAAGAGGACTTTGTTTCTGAGTGGAAACCATAGAGACATTTAATTACACTACAAAAAATATACACAATAAACAAGCCTGTTTTATTTTATTTTATTTTTTTTCAGCCAAATATACTAGAGAGCCCTAGAGGGAAAATATATTTTAGTACTTTACAGTTACAATTGCAATTTATGTTAGTCTAGTGTCTTTCATACGAGAAGTACCATATCATAAAACACTTTACAGTCTGTTTATCAATACAATAAACTGAGAATATTGCTCAATTTACTTTATTAGAACTTGCTGAGAGATACAAAAAATAAAACCAGCTTGGATTGCTAGTACTTTTTTTTTTTTAAAAGCAAGTGAAATGTTGGAAAGGGTAAGCATAGCTAAATACAGTCTTAGTTATGAAAGAAAGAGTATAAAAAAACTTCAGGTAATAAGAGTTGGTGCAATGACAGATTTCTCATCAAAGTCGTCCAAGAAATGGCAGGATTGCAAAATACATCAAGAAATTTTAGTGAAGCATAGGCCCAAATAAAGCCATTATGATACCACTATTTTTGCTCGCTTGGGTTGTGGGATGCTGTTCAAGTTGTTTTTATGGCCAGCATTTGCTGGGGTTTGGTTCATTAAATATTTTTGTGATACTGCAGAATCTTACGGTAATGCTTCAACAGCGGTATTCGTATGAAAATTTGTGACACAAGCAGAAAACACCAAAACGGTTTTGACAGGCAAGGATTTCCCTATTTTTATCCATCTTTGCCAAGCACTAATAACTGGTATCAGAATCAGCCACAAATAGATCATGAGCAGTAACTGGTTTGGCACCAGAGCTTAATAAGACATAGACATGGATTTCTTGAATTTTCAAACATTTTAAGTACTTGGAGCATAAAAGCTTAACCTACCTCAGAAACTGTTGGCAGTTGTTTTACATCGCTCTCACACAGCGCAACTGGGCCATGAACAGTTACTGCGTGCCCACACGCAGATTTTGCTGGGTAGTGATGCTCTGCGTCTGTGTATACTTTTAATGAGCACCTGAAAGGCACATTTTCTTAGTTTGAGGTGCTAGATGCAAATGTGCATTCATTGCATCAGGAGGCTATGGAATACTGCTCTGCAGCAATATCACTGGCACCCCAAGCTAAAGCTGGTCAAGAGGCTTAAGTGGGCACTTCCATATGTTAACAGCTTTTGATTTTTTGCAAGCTTAACTTCATTTTACAAGGCTCTGGCTTGAGATGATTGAAGTTTTTCCTTAAGTTGCTTGCTATTAATATTTCAAGAAATACTTTCAAATTTTCCTCCATCCTCTTGCAGTTCATAGGTTTTCAGTCTGTCTTTTTATAAAAATAATTATAGGTATTTTGGAATTTTTACCACAAACTTTAAACTAGCCCAAATTTCATACAGTGTCAATTTATTATAAATTATAATACTTGACCTGTCTACGTGACTGTGTGTCTCTACAATGCTGTTTTGTCTTGTTTTGCAAACAATTGTTACCATTAAAAACATTGACATTTCAAAACTGTGCTTGATATTTATATATATATATATATATGTAATATTGTAGCCTATCATTAAGTCAGGAAAGACAAGTGGTAATTCAGTTATATTCATTGACAAGACTAAATTCACAAAGGCAAATATCTGTGCAATAACAGGAAACTAGAACAAATAAACTAGTTATGTACTGAAAAAAATTCAGTTCAGGTGATTCATCGCTGCTAATTCCACTACAACAAGAAGTGTATTCTATTTCAGTTACCATCAGAGACTCTTCAGGAACGCAAGCATAAACCCAAAAAGGGAGAAATTCAAACCCCATCAAATGTTTGGAACGCAAAGATATACATTATCCTCTATGAGACTGCCAGGTACAACAAGGTCAGTTCTGGAGATTGGGAAACTCAAGTTTTGAAACAGAGGGTTATTGTTTTTCTAATTGCTTTGGACACCTCTGTGTTATTTAGTGGTTATGCGTTCAGTAAGAACACCCTTTCGCAGTAACTTCCAGACAAGATGACATCAGTGCAATGCTGCAAGAACTAGAAGACCGTGTGAGCTCTATTTGTGTTTCTGTCAACATTTAATTGAATTGTCTGTGAGGAATTGCTGGGCCTGGAGCAATTACTATCAAGAGCAGAACTATTACTTTAAATCTTCCATACCCTCTTTCTTCTGTAGAAACCATGTTCTGTATGTCTTGTAACCTTGCTTGCTTCCTAGATATAATCAGCACATGCAAAGTCAAGTCATAGGTTGTGGTTGAATAGGCAAAACTATAATTTTACCAATCTCGGTATTTATCGGGGTGATATTTAAATTCCAGAGCTTCTGGTCTCCAGTTTTCAGAGTTAAGTTGATAAAACATCTATGTTTGACAGTACTTCATGGAAAATGGAGTTTGGTGGCTGTTCATGCCAGAATGAAAGGTCACAAACATAATTTTTCAATGAATTGACTACAGACCTATAGACTCTATTAGAAAGAATACCTGTAGTGTTCTACTTAGCTTAAATTATGGCCTGGCTGAGGGAAAAAGAAAGTAGGACTTCTGCCTTCACACTGCTAAGTGACTCTGAACTACAGTCTTTAACACCTGTTTTCATCTTTGTTTGCATATTCAGGGTGCAAATTAGTCTCATCCCAGACTCCAGAAGTGCCTTGTGTAAGAAAAAAAAGTTTATGTACTTCATCTTGCTGGTATTCACTATTACTAATTTTAATGTTAGCACATTTGGAAGACATAATACTCTTTGGCCCTCTAAGAAAGAGTTACTTCCTTTAGCATTATCTTTGAGACATATCCCTAAAAATGGTGATGGAATAAAATAGCAGACCACGAGTGAGAAGGAATAACTAAGGTACTCAAAGGAAATGGTGACAAAAGAAGTCAAACATCAATCAAGCTTTAAATACTGATAAAGAAAAGAAGTTTAGACTACCATCAAAGAAAAACAATTGTGCTGTTAAAGAAAAGAGCATCAAAGTAATAAATGAGAAATTAATCCACAGGAAGAAAGAAATCATAGCAAGGTGGGAAAACCTAGAACAAAAGGTAAGGGATGAGAAGTGATTTTGTCTTGTTCAAATATAAGTATGCATGTAGCATTTGGGAATAACAATATTTGGCTTTGAAATTTGCATTAAAATGAAATCTTAATCACAATAGAAGGAAAATGAAAGCACGTGTGGAGGGTGTAAAAAAAAAAAGGAGACTAAACCACACAAAGCAAACAGAAAACATCAATGACAAATAAGAGGAAAAACATCAGGAAGAGACAGGATAGGATACTAATGAAGACTGAATACAATGGCATCCTGGCCTGTATTAGGAACA
>VZRE01008999.1:39863-76078 GCA_013396775.1 Cephalopterus ornatus | reverse complement strand
CCTTCCTTTCTCTTTCCTTTCCTCCCTTCCTCCCTCTCTCCTCTCTTTCTCCCTCCCTCCCTTACTTACTTCTTCCCTCCCTCCCTGCCTCCCTGCTTCCATTTCTTTTGATTACAACATTGCAGAAATAGTACAAAAAATGAAATATTTTCAAAAAAGTGTTGCAAAAAAAATTCTGGAGTCATTCTACATTCGACTGAAGTTACTAAGGCAGAAATAAATACAGCAAAGTGCAGCTGTTTTTCTCTTGGTCGCTCTCTGTGCAGTGTGTGTTAGTTTTAACTGAGCAGCAGATAACTAGTCTTCCACCATCCACATGGGAAGGGGTGATTTATTTCCATGGGAGGTGCAAGGAATTTTTATCCACAGCCACCATTTCTCTTGACTCTCCCAGGGAAAGGTGGGAAAATATGAAGGCTGAAAGCCCTGGGCAGGAAAAAAATTGACATTATCTGCTGACCTCCAAGGCTGCAATTTCTCCCGAGGAAAGTCTCTCAGCTTTCTAGTTTGTAGCACATCTCACCGATTTTTGTCACTGGTAATAGCCCAATAATTGACTGCTGATGGAGAAGTTATTACGCTGTGAGACTGACAGGGCTGTACCCTCTGTTTTCTCAGGGCATGTTCTTTAGAGCAGGGTTTTATTGCTGTGACAAATATGGTGAGATATGTGTCTCTGATGATTCATCTATAATGTATTTCAGTGAGACTGGTGGCTGCGAGATTACAAGAGGATAGCTTAAAAAATGGAAACCATGCTTTCTTCTATTACCTTTCTGCTAAATTTTTGGTGGTTTTCCCTGGCCTTTCTAACAAGTGTTTTAAATTGGAGTGATCTTTGACCTGAACTTTGTATTTTAACCTCTCTTAGGTAGGTTGTGGGTTGGTATAGTTTAATTTATCACACTGAGCATCAGTTTTGTGAACCTGGCTGGGGTGTCTTGATGTGGAGGCCAAAGAATTTCTCCTCAGGAGTAAATTACAGTAAGAAGAAGGAAAGATGTGTGTGGTTGAGCTAACCAGCAGTGCTGGAATAGTTGTGGGCTTTTGAAGTAGACCATGCTACGGTATTTTCAGTCTTTTAGTGGAAAGTTGAGAAAAGGAGATTGTGTTAAAAACAACAAAGAAGGCAATATTTGAAATTCCATGTGCATCCCTGTGATTAGAGTATGGGAACCAGACATGCACTCTCTGTACTCACACTTCTGTAAAGGGCTCTTGATGGTGTCAATTAAACCTCCATTTCCTAAACCATCTTTTCAAGTGGAATTATTTTCACATTATTTTTAATAGGGAGAAGCAAGTAATGTAGATACCTGAGATTTTCATTATCCTGTTGGCAGGAGATTAAGATTAGGTTGATGGAAAGCCTAAATGGCCGTGCTTGCCAGCTCAGAACTGATGTCAAAGATAGCATGGAAGAGAATGAGATGAAAGCTTGCCTTTATTAATGAGATAAACTGCCTTAAATACCTGGTTTTATTGTTCTTTAGACTGATCATGAAGTATGTCTTTGCTGGATTAAATTAGAGTATTCCATATAGCACAGCTGTCTGTGGGGAACAGTAATCCCTTAAATTATAATGGACTGCAGGAAACGAGCTGGAGAAAATCCTATACACAAAAATACACTAAAACTCAGGATCTGGGAAATGATTTCACAAGCTCCTGCAAATCCTCCTGCTCCATTGAGTTGATTGCTCAGTTCAGTGCACCTTTCAAAATTCAGATTCATTGCATGAATCTTTTGATTTTTGTTTGTATTTATCCATTTTCTTCACTTAACTTTTTACCACTGATCCTTTTTTTTCATCCCCAAAACGTCCCACCTCAGCAAAGCAGGGCTAAAAAGCTACCTTTTCGATTTGGCAAGACTTTTCAATTTCTTTGTGCTAAAATAAGCTCTTCATCTTTTGCTCAAAAACCACAGAACTAAGTGCATGGAACTTATTTTTCCAATGGAGACTTAAGTCATCGAACAGTGAAGGCCGTGTCTAGATTGTCTATTTTTCTTCATCTGCTTAATTTCAAGTGATTACTGTTGACTGTGAAGACCAACATCCAGCCGATGAGAAATGTTGCATCAGACTTAGTTGTCCTTCTGAACCTCCTGTATGAGATGCATAAGGATGCTGCTGAAACGGAATGAAATACAGATATCAGGATGTTTCCTTTTCCAGAATTCTTGAAATCTGTGGCAAACCAGAGGAAAAGGGGAATGACTCGCGAGTAAGCAGGCTTGTACTGAATTTTGTTTTAATCCTGTTTCTGCCTCACAAAGTAAGTTCAGCTCTCAAAGTGACTTTGAGAAGAAGGAAGAAAAGGTCCAGAGCACAGAAAAGGGTGAGAGGTGACACTGGACGTGTTTCTGAGCAGAAAAAGGAGAGAGACCATGGTGAGAGGCGCTGAGTGTGTATTTGTTTTCCTATTTACCACTTCTACATGTTTCCCCCCAAAGCAGTAAATCAAGCACTTGAAGCCATGACAATGAATTTCCAGTAATATTTAGAGCCATCCCCAAGTTTGGTCTGAATGGATAAATATTCATAAATTTATATGCTGTGACTAATACATACAGAATGAGCAAATGCACTTTCATGGTCGGTTGAAGGGATTCATCTGTTTCTGTCAACTTGTGTCAGAATTCAGCGTGACATTAATCAGAATCCTTTTTGATGGGTTCTGCCATCTGTGGGAGGGCACACAGCACATACTTATGCATCAGTTCAGAAACTTGTGGAATAAGAGAAAGAATTGCACAAATCATGTCTCCTCTTAAATTGATTTAACTACCATTCAGTCTTCTTGAGCATAAATAAAAACGAGCTTATTAGAAGCTGCAGGAGGTACAGAATTAGATTAGTATGATCCTTGTTTAAATTGAATATTGCTGACACACTTCCTTGATTACTTAATAACACTTAAAATAATTCCTTACTTTTTTCATCTGTCAAACCATTCATAACAATTTTCATGTTGCTGTTGCATCACTCAAGCTTGTACATACACCCAGTAATTTGAAAATTAATTACATACTTGTATTTTCTTGAGATTGTTTACTGCATATCAACTCATATAAGTGTACTTGGTGCAAAACCATTGGAAAATGGTCAGTATGAAAAAACGACCAGCAACAGAGTCAGCACTAAATAGCAGAAGTGAAATCAAATTAAATTCTCTTTTCAAAATTATTTTAATCAAGGTACTAAGGTGAATTAAATCTAACAGCAGTCAATCAAACTATTGACATCAATTTTTCATCTTCTGTGTTTAGAATGAACACAGTAACAAGGACTAAAACTGAGGAAAAGGGACAAATGTGGGTGTAAACACTACTGTTTGGGGAGGGTATGTTTCATTCTAGGTTTCATTCTGGAAAGAGATGAGATTTCTCATGTACTTCTTTGAAAGCTGTTAATTATTCAAGAGTATGGAAATAAATATTTTATATACCACTTAGGTAGATACCAGAAAGAGAATTTAACATCAAAGTAAGAGACCTGTCTGCTAAATTAAAAAGTGGTGCCTCTGGCCTTGTGTTTATCTAGAAAAGACAGAGTAAAGAAAGTATTTAACATGAGAAGATAATATGTTTAAAAAGCTGGTAATTGTAGAAAGATGTTGAAAGAAATTTGGTTTGTTTTAGAACATCTGTTCCCACAGAGTATTCACTGAATTTAGTGAGAGTTTGGAAACAAGTGATTTTTTTTCCCAATACTGAGGAGTTATCCGTATACTATTTAAATTTACTTCTGAATTACTATTTGGCCACAGGAGTAAAACTCTTACTAACACCTAGTGCACATGGTGATCTTCCCAACACCACTCCCCAGATTTCTAAGAAACACTACAGAATATTTTCACAGGAGTTATTTTTTGGTCAGAGAGGAAAATGGTACATTATTTATCACTTCAATTTTCCACCACAACTCTCTAAACCTTGAACTTGCACAAGTGTATAATTGAAGTAAAGTGATGATAAATCTTGTCATTTAGAGTCTGGTGGTGATGTGAACCATCCAGAGTGTTATTGCTTTAGTCTCTCTGAAGTTGCTCCCTGCATAACTACCTGAACAAAATTCTATATTATTAAACAATCCTGAAAAATTATATATTTTATAATGAAAATCCACAGTCCTTTAGGCTAAAATGCACCACTAAATAAGAAAATATTTCTACAAATAGTAAACTTACTGGATTTGGTGTTTGTCACAAATACAGAATTATTTATCTGTTCAGGTGATATACAACTGTTAAAGTGTTCTGAAACACCAGGTTAAGAAAGAATATCTTGGTATAAATACTCTCCTTTAGTTGTGTATTTGTGGAGCTAGAGTATTGACTAAAGATGATAAATGAAAAAAAAAATCAGATATACCCAGTTGTGTTGACAAAATTCAAAGTCATAGAGTCTGAGCAACTCTTTCAGTTCAAATAAAAACAGGTTTGAAGACACAAAGAGAAGACGTCCAAATAAAAATAAAATATTGTCAGGATACGATGAGTTCCCTGTTACCTCTTTAAATCCTTCAGGATACTTTGTGAGCTCCAGAGTTTTAAAAAGAGACAAAACCATTAACTTTATATCCATGTTATTCAGAGTAGTCCCAGAGCTAATATAAGCAAAATGCCCAAAGCAGTATTCCCCAACCAGTAATAATGGTGGGGGAGAGAAGCAAAGGGAGAAGATACATCTAAAGATATATCAAGTTTGTCCAACTTCCCCCTGGGGCAGTTGTTGTCCTTCCCAAATCTGGGAGCAGCAGGGGTTGTTTGGGCCAACGAGTCCTGTTTGTTGCCAGATGGTGGCTGACCAGGCTAAATTAAATTAATACTAAATTAAGTATTACCTAACAAAGATAAAACTTAAAACAGCAGGAGGCTTAGAAAAATTATGTCAGGGCACTGAAATAAATGGGGTGGAGGGTTGGTAATTTCTGGAGGGTGTGTGATGAGGTGGAGTTGAATGTTAGAAGGATATAGTGTTGCCCAAATGAGCCTTTATTTGCTCTTCTGTGTAAGAAAGACCTCTCCATCTTCTCTTTGTCTTCCTTCTTTCTCCTCTGCAGTGTAACACTTCAGAGGTATAGAACAACGATTGTCTTCTGCATGCCTGATATGCAACTACACCTTTTCTGCTCCAGATAATACCCAATCAGCCATCACATCTGAGGACAGAAGGAGGAATGCTTGCTAGGCTGTTTATTCAGGATGACTTGGTGCAGGACGTTGCCAGAGACCACAATCCTCAGCTTACATTTCCTCTAATGAAATTATTTGCAAGGTTGAGGTGTTTCCTTGTGCTGTTCTAACCTTTTTTTAGGCTAGATTTCCCCCCCCCGCAAAAAAAGTCAATATTTCATGTTACCCTAAGACAGTGCTAGCCAGACACTCCTCTTTTTCATGGTTCCTTGCATGCCACACCTAGCTCTTTCTTCACTGACTCCTGTGTCTTGACATTTTCTCCTTTGCTAAAAATATACAATACATTTCTTTATTATTTCTAACCTTTTCTGTTGTTGAGGTCCCTTTGCAAAGCCAGCTCATATGTAGATAGGTCACACTGAATATGATGATACATGTTATTTTCAGACACCATTTGAGTTTCATGATACATCAACCAAAATACATCTTTGTATCCAAAAGAAAAATATGCAAGTGAAAGAAAATGCTGATTTGAGGGAGATTTGTATGAGTAAAGTTCATAATCAAAATTACAGAAACAGACTTAAATGTTGCTGGCCAGGTAAGTTTGCATATCCTGTGCAAGCCTTTCAAATTGCTTGAACCATCTTGAACCAACAGTCTAAGCTGGCTATTCATATTTCCATTTCACATCCTCACTTTTTTACTAGGCATTCCTGTCTTCAGTACTATTTAAGCACAGTACTTAGTTTTAAGCATTCACCTGGTACTTCTCTAAATACCGTTACCTGAGCATTAGAAAGTTGAGTCTCAGCTGAGGCTTCCAAACCATTAACCTTAAAATTTCTGTCACACTTAAAACTGCTGTCCTTAGCAGGGCATCAGCGTTCCAGATATAATTGAGTTCCCTACTTTTACATATATTTCTTGGCGGAGTCATATTCACAAGGGTTTTTCATCTTGAAAACTTTCCAGTTGTTGGACTTAGCTAATTTGACATGGAATTTGGAAAATGAGTCGGGGTAGAGCCTGATGCTGCCTACATAAAGGTGCACCTGTGTGGAGGTTAACATGCTGTCACCTGACATCTCCAAATATTATTCCTCCATTGTGTGTTCTTACAAAAGTAGGTTGTCTCAAGTAACACAGCCTCCATTGTCCCCCAGAGCAGAATGTGACTGCCTTAATACATATGAAGAAAAGAGGAAGAAAGGAGAAATCAGATTGTTTTTCTGAGCAATTTCACCTAAACATTTAGCTGATGGACACAGAAACATAAGATACACAGCTGCAAGTTTTTTTGTCTTGAGACAGCTCGTAGCCTTGGCAGTAGCATCCTGGAATAGCTTTTAGAATCCAGTCTGCTGTGTTTATGGTGTCTTAATTCAGGTAATTGCCTCACCACAGGTTTAGGTCTGGCCCAAGATAAGGTAGATCCTGTCTGACATAAAGGGTACTGTAGGGCACACCTGAGTGGGCTTTTGGTAGACCAAGTTCATACAGAGATTTCAGTAATTTCTTTTTTTTTCCCCACAAATTTTTTCAAAATTTTTTTCAATAATTTTCAGTAATTCAGTAATTTATAGGTTATTTACTTAAATGTTAGATGTGTCAAAACACAATTGAACTGCAACATTCCAAATGAACATTTGAGATTATTTATAAGCGTCTATGACAAGAACTGTAGTCTTGAAAGCCTGATACTCTTCATACTGTGTAGAGTAGAACAAATTAATGAAGGTCAGGAGAGTGACGAGGCATACAGGGTCCTCAGTCTTTAATAAGTTCTTACAGACATTATTAACGTGTTAATTCTGCACTTGGGTTACCATAGATCTGTTAACATAGAACAATTTGCAAGTCTTAAAGAAGGTGGATTGTTGTTTTTTTGTGTTTTGTTTGTGCTGGTGGGTTTTATTCCCAAAAACAGTTTTTCACCGTGCAAAATAAACTTTCAGTTAGCCAAGGAAGGAGTCTGTGCCGCAGGACAGGATATTACTGGGGTATAATTGACAAATTAAAGTTTTATTATAAATGTGCAAGCAAGAAACCTCCCTGGATTTCTGTCTTTTTCTTCTCAACAACAGGAAATTTTTAATTTATACTGTTTTACTCTCCTTGCATATTTTATCTTGTTTTCAATACAGTGCCACATTTATTTTCTCACTTTTCTTCATCTTGCAGCAAAATGAATTTTCCTTCCAGTAACCAAGCTGTCAGATAAATTGTGATAAAATTTATATTAACTTGAAAAGGAACCAAAGGAGCAATCCACATTAAAACTATACAATAACAGTTCCATGTTCCATCTGTATACAAAGCTTAAATGAGAATTCCTTAACAATACCAACTCTGAAGCTCCTATTTTTTATTTTAACACTCCTTGATTTCACAAGAATATTGCTCTAGTTATTGTTGTACACAAATTAAATGAAGTAGTGCAGGGCTTCAGCACCAAGCAAGTATTCAAGGAAAAAAAAATTATTAAGTTGACAATAAATACCTGTTTAATTGGATAAATAGGACAACCTCCTCAATGAATGATGATTGACACATGATAAAGCTCTCTAGTGTTTAATTATAAATGAACTGACATCACAAGGATGGCACAGATGTGTGACAAGGGCTTAAGCAGCAGCTTCAATTTTATTAAAAAGCACTTCAGAAGAAAACCTAATTAGACATAAGCAGTGCATAGATATAGACAGGGCACAAGAAATTCTTGGTCTATTCAGAGATTGGAATGAATAAACTGTCAGGAGGTTGGAGATGCAGAGATCAACAGTTTCCTCCTGCTTTCCTAAAACTAAAGTTGTGTCTCATGGTGGCTGGACTTGACCATTTCTCTACCCACACCAGTTTCTGTCATACTTTCCAATCCACCACACCAGTCTTTACCTACTGGGGTGTTCCCAAAGTCACAAGTCATGGCACAATTTGAACAGTGTCCTCCTTGAGCACTGTCATGTTTTCTGGTGCTGTGAGGAGAGCAGAAAACTTAGTCCAGCCTCCTTTTTCCCAGCAAAATTCCTTCTTACTCCTGCCCGTTTCAGGCAGGTGGCTGTCTATAGACTGTTCTGTGGAGTGCTTTGGTCTCAAGGGGCAGGTGGCTAAGCTTTTTCTGGTTGAAGGGGCAAAGGAATGAGGAGGGAACTGAGCTGTGGCTTATTTTCTTCATGCTTATCAGTTCAACTTATGATCAGGTGATTTAAGGAGTCAGTGGAAACTTCAGGCTGAGAAAGTTGGGGCTGTTCATCCTGTAGACCTCACAGCACCTTCCATTGTCTGAAGGGGCTACAAGGAAACTGGCAGGGAAACTGTAGTGACAGGACAAGGGGGAATGGCTTCAAACTGACAGAGAGGAGGTTTAGTAGGGTATTGGGAGGAAATTCCTCCCTGTGAGGGTGGTCAGGCCCTGGCAGAGATTGCCCAGAGAAGCTGTGGCTGCCCCTGGATCCCTGGAAGTGTCCAAGGCCAGGTTGGACGGGGCTTGGAGCAACCCGGGCTAGTGGAAGGTGTCCCTGCCAATGACAGAGGATAGGACTGGATGAGCTTTAAGGTCCTTCCCACCCATTCTGGGATCCTATGATTCTGTGAACTGTAGGGAAATAATCCACTCCATCTGTGTCTTTTACTTAGGCCAGTCAATCCCTCCATCTCCAGCTGAAAAAAAATCTGTCATAGTCATTTTTAATTCTGAGTTACATTTACTTTAAACTGCAAAGCCATCACTAGAATATTTATGTGCTTTCTTTTTTGGCTCATAACCTATTAATTAGCAGCCCACACTTTGAAATAGACACTTTTTTCCTTGCTTTTCTATTTTAATGCTTATCTCTTCTTCCTCATACCTTCAGCCCACTGAGTACACCCACTGCTTTTCCCTGAAGCTAATGCAAGAATTTAAAATTCAGATTACTGACAGAAGTGGATTGCTGTTCAAACAAGACATCTAAATGTTCTCAAACACCTTGATGAGTTGTGCTTTGTAGGATCAATGAGATGTATCGTGTGTTTTTATTTATAGTCTCTTTCCTATCAATGGAGCTGTCTTTTACATGATCTCCAAAGCTCAATCTGACAATTGCTGTAGTGTTTCGGCTATTTTATGCACTTACCTTTGAAATACAGAGAATGGAGTAATAAATACTGCATGCATGACATGTGGTCCCTCGACTTACTAATCAATATACAAGGTTAACTGTTTGCAGTTTACAGTTTT
This sequence comes from Cephalopterus ornatus, assembly GCA_013396775.1. Classification (NCBI taxonomy): domain Eukaryota; kingdom Metazoa; phylum Chordata; class Aves; order Passeriformes; family Cotingidae; genus Cephalopterus; species Cephalopterus ornatus. Next base: position 66,711 of record VZRE01008999.1, on the reverse strand, counting down.
CTCTTTGCATTCAGAAAACACAAGTATTTTCTCAGAAAAGCACTAAAGATGTCTGTATTGTGCCATGTATTCAAGTATGCTATAAAACTATTCATGATATTAAACAATGGAAAGCTGTTTTACGGATGCCTTTATAGCCCTAACTAAAGAGTGACTGAAAATTTCTTATGTATCCATTTGCTGTTTTAGTAATGAAAAAAATCACGTGCAGCTCATTATCTGAATAAAATACATACTTAACAGAGTTCCAAGCAAGAGGATGAGCCTGTAGAAGGGGGATCACTTGGACTGTGGGAAAATTCTTTTTAACAGACACTTATCAATATAGTGTGATTCAATGGATGAGTATGGATCATTACTGAGTCTAAAATAAATGTTTTTTGATGTATGGACCCAGCCTCCTCACTCAGTCTCATCAACTGTAAAAATCATTTGGAGGAGGATCCGCTTTTACCCTTTGAATGATTTGTTTATACCCTCATGAATCAGGTACACACTGAGCTACTGCAATGGCTCACCTGCTACAATCCTTCCATAGGCCCTCCAATTTCCTGGTTTTCAATCACACCATGTCTTTGTGTGTCTGTCTTTCTGAGAGTTTAGTCAGAAAAAAGGTGAGCCTAAAACCACTAATTCTCTCAGACTGAGTCCTCTGTTATTTCAGAGGAGAGCTCTTGTGTTGGGCAGTGCCACAACTACATTGGGCTCCGGAAAGGTGCTAGATTTTTACTTTTGTGGGTTGAAATTGAGATTTCTTACTATACATTTCACAGGATCCACATTTCACATAATCCACTTTAACAGATGATTTTTTCCTGTGTAGAAAAACATCTGACCAAAATCACAAGATGGCAGTTCTTAGATAACCTTCAGGGTTTTGGTAAAGATCTTTTTTGGTTCTGAATCACAGAATCACAGAATATCCTGAGTTGGAAGGGACCCACAAGGATCGTCAAGTCCAACCCCTGGCTCTGCACAGGACACCCCAACAATCCCACTCTGTCCTTCAGAGCGTTGTCCAAATGTCACCCTTGGTGCTCTGACCACTTCCCTGGGCAAAACCTAAGCAAAATTTTATCTGTATTTCTTTTCCATAGCATGGAGTTTTTTGCTTGAAAAACAAAAATTCATTTTGTTTGCCAGTGTGAAAGAATAATGATGGAAAATAGAATTCCTGATCTCTCTTCCTGTGGTCACAGGAGCCATTAGGACTTTCATCAGAAGATAACTTCATAAAGAGGCAGTCTGCAAAAGCTTAAAGTCAACCCAAAAGGCAGTGGCAATGATTTCATCCTGATTTGGAATTTAGCCTAGGACATCATTCAGGAAACAACAGAAAATAGGAATCCACTACGTCCTGGGACTCTCTGAAAGACTCTGAGCACCTAGAGATGCTGTGAGACAAGAACAGTAGGTCTTAGGAGACTGCTCTGCTGAGAAACTACACCATTTTAGAAGCCACTCTTGATTTGAAAGGGAATGTATCTCCTTTCCAAGGAATAGGTTTTATGGAACAGTGTTAAAGCACAGGCTGCATTTTTGGTGTGAATGGGAACAGTTTTAATGACATCCAGAACAGGATGCTGCAATGTGATATCCAGAGCTGGGGTGTGTTGAATAAATCAGCACCCCTGTGATGCCCTGCTGAATCCACCAGTTTGAACTAAACTGGGCATAAATATTTGCATTGCTGCTTTAGGTTAGTGAAAGCATAATAATACAACAAGAAATGCTCAAAAATGCTGATGACAGGCAAACAATACTTGATGTGCAGCTGTGAGGAAGTACTCATTATTTGAGTTCTCAAATAAGGAGTATATTTGAATTTGTACTTGCTAGCAATCCACTATAATTCCCATTAAAAAAGCATTGTGACCAATCTATTGTTTTTAGAGGTGTTAGATGAGGATCTTAATAAATTAAAAGTGTACCACATTTATCTGTGGAGAAAAAGCTTTCATCTTCATTCTCTCAGGTCCAAGTGCCTTCCTGGGGAGAATGGTCACCTGCTGAATTGACCAGAATAAAGTGCTGAAAATTGCTTAATAGGAGGAGAAGCAATTTATCACTAATCTGCTTCGGGCTTGCCAGAGGTGATTTCAATTTGAGCTGTGGCTGCTGGAGGTCAGAGTTGATGGTGAATGAAAATGGGCAGGTGGAATTATTCAACATAAAACCTGCTTGCCAGGAGCTACCTTCCTAGGAGGGAGGATTTTGGAGAGCAAAAGCACTGTTTAGTCGTGTGTCTCCCCTATACTGGAAGGAAGATGTGTAATCATCTATGACTGGCAAGTTTAAAAAACCTCTTCCTTCACCTTCCGTACAGTGTCAGAATAGGAAGTTTAATTTCAGCAGAGTGAATATAATGAGGTCAGGGCAGCTGCAGAGCACTAATCATTCTTCAGAAAAAGGCCACTCTGTGCTCTCAGTGTGAGACACTTCCCGTTCTCAGACATGCATTTTATCCTCTTTTTGTCTGGCCTTTGCAAGTGGATGGCTTAGTCACCCTGGAATTAACAGTTCCTGTATTCTAGACCTTGCTATAAGCTTGATTACGCAGGCAAATTATTGCAAAATAAGCTGGTTAATAAGTGAATTTAAAGAGAAGTGGTATTGCACAAGTCCCTGAATTACACTCTTACTCCACAATTACCCATTTTTGTGCTCCAGGTCTTCCCACCTCCAGAGGAGACAAACCCAGACCCTGAGGATGCTCCTAGAACATAGGAGTCTCCACCTGAGGAATTGTTCTTCTGTTGCTCTTCCTAGGTGTTTCAAAAGTAGAAAAGACTGTTTCAAAGACCTTTGAAAGACATTTTTTTTAATCCAATATATGTCCTGCTCTGTAAGCTTGTTAGTGTTAATTTCTAGGTGGTAGTTCTGGGAGGTAGTTCAGCCTGACCAGCTTTTAAAAAAAAAGCTTCTCTGGAGCTGAGAAACTTGAGCATTTTTCTTGTTTGCAGCCAAAGCAATCTGATTTAGACTTTGCTTTATTCCAGGGCCTGGTTAACGTTGGTAAAGTTACCTGTTTGGTGCATAAACTGGTACTATATTTGTCATTCAGCTATCTGATCCGTATTTTTTAATATTTCTGCAGCTTAAGCCACAGGATTGCAGCACCAGCTAAAAGTAAGTAACATTATAGGGCAGGGTTTGTGGTGCTGCTCAGCCTGTACACAGCACAGCTGGAGAAATAATGAGAGAAGTATTTAAATTATTATGGAAAACATGAAGAGCTCTTATGAGAACTTCAGGCTTCTGAAGCACAAGAAACTGTACCATATGTGAGGCTGGCAGAGAGAGGGTTTTGGGGTGAATTCATAGTCCTTGGAGGAACTAGTCCTGACAGTTTATCAAAGGCACAAAGCAAGACAAACTGGGAAAAGTAAATAGAGCAACAGAGCTGCCTTTGTCGGGACAGGTTTGCGATACAATGGCTCATGTTGTTGTTGCTTCCTGACATGGTTATCCTGCCCCATCCCTGCCAGCCAAGAGCTTTTAGTGTGCCTGATTGCCCCCCTTTTATCTCCCTGCCCCTCTCTTCAGGTGGGGGACATGAAACAGCAGAGTTTGACCGTGAGCTGACACTGTTGTGCTGAAAGGTTCTTCATAAATTGCCCATTTTCCGTGTGTTTGTTTCACTGAGATGCCAGAATTCTGGTGGGAATCAGTAAAGCATGAGGTTTGTCAGCCCCTTAAGACGGGATTTTTAATGGTGTTTTAGTCCTATGGATGCAGTGAGACATTTTCTGGGATGCTTGTATGTGCCTTGGCTTGCAAACTCCCGGGGGAACGATTTGCTGTATTCAGTCAGCATTTAAGAAAAGAAATAAACCTCTAACATCTGCAGCACCATAAACATCTTGAGCATAAAATTGTGGTGCCAAGTATCACTGTAGGTTTTCTTCACTTGTGTAGGCCTCATCTTGGACAGAAATAACTACAAAGTCTTACATGCTCTGAGAAATGTGCTTGTGGTTGTTTTCAGCCACTACACACACATTCTGTAGTGGTATCCATTCTTAGAAATATTCTGTTTTCAATGCAGAGAAAGTCTTAGGGCAGAATAGAGCAAATTTAGAGGGGGACAAAAATCAGCATGCATTATATATTATCTACAGATCATCTGGAACATCTTTGCTCTCTCCAGCAGGAGTTAAGAAATTTTCTTTCAAAATAATTCTTCTGTTAATAGAATTCTTTTAGGCCATAAAAACCTTGAAAAGCTGCTTGTTCCTGTTCTGCCTGCAGCCAAATTACAGAACTTGCTGCTCTGAGGAGAAAGAGGACCTGACACTTTTATACTTCCATGGCTTTGTTAGGGCATGTTTTGTACAAGAGGGATGAAGGGAGTGAAGAATGAAAGTGGGAGGTGCATTTCCATCTTTTCTTCTTGTACGTTTTAGAGTTGAAGGCAAAAATTTAATGTAAGGAGGGCCTACAGGGGAGTAAGAAAATAAAACATTTTTTTTTTATTTACAGGTACAAACTGCAAGAGGGCCACTGGAGTTGTGGCTCATGCTAAACTGCTTTGCTTGAAGAGCAGGGAATGCAAGCACCAAACCCTATAATCTGTGTCCTTCGTGTGGAAAGGTGCTTTGGTTTTAGCTTTTTTAGATCTGTTGGCTTGAATATTAACAGCTAATTATAATCAGAAAGTCAGATTTGCAGATGATTATAACTAGAAATCCCAGCTTTGTAGCGACGACCAACCAAGTAGTACCAACCATAGAACAGAGCTGAGTGATGCTGCACAGCCCTGTTCCTGTTTGCTGAGGGTGCAGGGGAGATTGGGAGCTGCCTGCTGCTCGTTGGCCTCTCTGAAGTGCAGTAGTGAGCTGTAAAACCGATCCAATGAAAGCCCTTAAGGTCTAGTGGGCAATCACCGAAACAAAAGGTACAGTTTTCTTTCAGCACAACCAACACAACATTTCTTTGATTAGACAGCTGAAAGTCTGGGTAAATAAAGGAAGGAGATCATCACTTGCTCTTACTTTGGGAGCAATTAATAGTCCTTTGATAACAGACTATTTCCTTTTTTCCGGCTTTTGCATTGCCCTTCCTTTCCTTTTGCTGGTTAAGCACTCTCAATAGAGTTTCATCTGAAATTGCAGGCAGTAGAAATCCTGATGGTTTTTATCTTTTCCAGGTGATTAATTTTGTTTTGTTTGCTTTCTTTTTTTGTTATTGTTTTGAGGTTTTTTCTTTGTCTGGGAGACAAAACCTGCCTTTCTAGAAAGAAAAATATAAAAAAGTTTTCTCGCATTATTTTTTACTTTCCTCTGTAATTAACACAATTAGGCTAAAATGTCTAGTATATGCTAGATAGAAAATTCAGTACTTTCATTGAATTCCATCAAACATTTATTTTTACTTGCTCTGACTTTTAGAAAGTTCCTTTGTATCTCATTGAATTAAGAAAAAAGCGGGTGGGAGTGAATGAAGAGAAAATTATAAATGGATGCATTTCTGAAACTAGGAATTATTCTGGAAAGCATATTTTTTCTTTCCTAATGAATGATTTTTTTTAATTTTTTTTTAAAATCATGCTTAATGCCTCACATCAAAGAATTTCATCGCTACAGGCACCATAAAATTAGATAAACTGTTGTTCTGCCTATTAGTGATGATGATACTACTTTAGCAACAAAGCTGATAGTTAGCAATCATGCATAATTAAATTTGTAAGTTTCCCCCTGCAGCTGTGCATTTGTTTCCAGTCTTATCTTATTGTCACGTTTAGATACCTGTTCCAGGACTTTTTTTCTTGAAAATGTGGGAAGTTTTTTTTCAGCGTTTCAAATAATTCTAGAACTGACACATTTGTCCCTATCAAATATTCATTTGCAGACAGTTTAAATTTACTCGTATGATTTAGTCCTGGCATAAATGGCTATTTTCCTCTTGTGGTAACAATGTAGAGTTATAAGCTTTTAATTTATTTATTTATTTCATTGTTTTCCTGACCTTTTTTTTTTTTTTAAATACAGATAGGTCTCAATCTGTAATTTCATATAGGATATTTTTATAATCTGTAAAGTCTTTGTGTTGTATATGACCTCAAGAGGAAAAATCACAGAGCAGCCATACAGTAAATCCTTTCCAGGTCTGTGTATATGTTTTAACAACTTTAGAAGTGGTGGCTCAAAGCAGCTTGTTGATTGGTACGAGGGAACTGCAAGTAAACAAAGTTCTGCAGAAGCAAATTAAACTGTCCTGTGTTCCTTGCCAAAATACTGAAATTATTCACAGAAGACAAGCCCTAAGGCTGCAATGGGGCATTTTATAATCGTGCTCCACTTCACTGGTCTTTTCCTTGAGAACATATGAATTTCTGATTGTTTTTTTCCAATGCCTTTGAGCTGAGCTCCGTGGGTAGAATATGCTTTCCCCACTCTTCTGCAGTTTTTACCTTACCTGTGAAGTCACAGAAGCAATCTTATTTTTAAAATTAATGAAGATCCATGATGAAATGACAAGTCTTTACACCTAATACTTTACAAGGTCTGAAATCAGGGTCAGGATGCAGCTAATGATGCTCGATGAATTTAGCATAAAGTGTGAAGTTTTAGGTCTGATGTACCCAGAGCCAGGCTGACAGGTAAGCTAGATGTAGTTCAAAGTCTGGGGTCAGGTCTAGAGGGGTTCCTTACGCAGTGTTTTTGTGTGGATGGTCTTTTGAAAAGGCCCGTGTGGATGGTTCCTCTTCCTTTGCTCTTTCATCTTTCTTTTTTTCCTATTTCTTTGGCTTTCTGTGTTAGTGGCAAAGAGTTTTTAATGTTCCATGGATTTATTGCCATGGGGATGACTAATGTTACAATACTGCTGGGACCAGATCACCCACTTTGAGGGTAAGACAGAAGGTGCCTCTCAATTCTCCCTGCACCCACATGATGGGGCTTTGAGTCATGGGCTGACTCATCCTTCACCTCCTCAAAAACCCCAGACCTACAGCACAGGACAGACAGAATTCCTCATTTGTTTCTTGTATTCTAGTTTGTCTTTTTTCTTAATTACTTATCAGGCATAAGATTACCGGACCCATAAAAATAATTATAATTATAAACAGATTTGTTTCTTCCTGTAGTGAGTGTACAAGGCCCCTGCTGCTACTGCCTTCACCTTATGCCAGAGATTGAAAACCAAAACTAACACTGAGTCTTTCTGTTTGGAGGGGTTAGACACAGTGACTCCCTCTCTGTCTCCTACACAAGTCCTTGCTGATAGCCTTTATCGAGTCCTAAAAGCCTTTCCAAGTAGCTTGCCTTTTTTTCCCCTTTTGTCTTTTTTTTTTCGTTTTTTTTTATTTCTTCTGTCTTTGTGTGTGTGTGTGTGTGTGTTTTTGTTGGTTTTGCTGTTTCCTGGATTAAACCTTAGCCAGCAGCTTTTAACCAGAGCTCTGCTTCCCAAATGCTGTATTTCATCAACTCACTGCAGTGACACTGATTTTGTCTGGTGTTTTTAATATTTCTTCCATGAAACAAGGCTCAGTTCTTGTCTCTGCTTCTGACAGGTGACATCTGATACCCTTAGGGAATGAAATGGTTCTCTTAATCAAGTAGAAGGAACATTTTTTTTAAACCTGCTGCCACAAAAACTGGTTCTTTAAAAGGATTGAATGCTTTGGGGAAATGCTGTAGCTGAAGGCATATATTTGAATACCTGATGATACTGGGTTACTGCTAGATGTTATAAATAGCATTTGTTTCACTGTCCCAAGGTGTTACGGCAGCAGTGATTGGATTGCAGTTTTGGTGAGGAAAATTACTGCTCTGTGGGGTTTTTTTAAACAGTCAGTATAACTTGAAATAACTTGCAAAGATCAATGTTGGAAAATTAATTAATTGCAAATTTTTAAAACTTGAAACATTAGCAAGGAAACTGAAGAGTTTGGGTAAGGAATTGATTGTGTACATTGATAAGGAGGGTACTATTTGAGTAATATTTCTGAATTTAGGCAATTTGGGCAAGCTGAGATTGTGCTCCTAAGCTTGACACTCTTTTGATGCTTCCCAGGAAAGACACAAGTTGTAAGAATACAGACTACTTTTATGTTTCAAAGTTTTGTGATTTTGTGATATACAAATATAGTACCCTGAGAAAAACATATCATAGCAAACATACACCAAGAAGACAAGACGTGTTTACCCTGAAGTGTTCTTGTTCTTTATGGTGGTATCAGTAAGTTATCCACAAATCTCCCTACATGTTATATTAGAGCTTTTGCCTTAATCCCTGTTTGGGTCGTTCCTCAGAGCTGTGTTCCATGTTCAAAATTTAAGAAGAACATGCTCTCCTAGTCCATAAAAGGGTAAAGTACACCCAAAATTTTGTGGGGTTTTTCCTTTTTTTGAATCAAAAGAAGACTGAAAAGGGAGACTAAACATAAAGCCTTTGTCCATTCAATTCACATTGTATGAAATTCCACAATGAGAGCCACACAAAATCTGAAAAAGAGTGATTTTTTTTTTCCCTGAATTTTCTCTTTCTGTGCCATAGTCCACACACTTCCCAAGGCATGCAGGGATCTATTTTAGGTTAGGGAGGGGGAATGGGGTAAGAAAAGCCAAGTGAAAAAGGATAAAATCTACTTATCAGGAAATCAGTAGGACTCAGTCGAATCTAAGACTATCAAAAAAAGCAATAACACTTGTACTAATCTAGTGGATTTGTTACTGGATAGACTTTCATTAATAGATATCATAATTGGTATAATTAATAATTAGTAAGGCTGTCTGTAAATATTTAAATTACAGCATTCATACAAACTGCAAAATGCACTTGTATATGAAATCAACATAGCTGACCTCTAAATATCGCTTGCTTTTTTGAAAGTGGGGTTCTTGGTCAGTACTTTTTATTACATGTTTAAGAAGGCAAGAAATTTTCATTTCCTCTTCTGTTCATGCTGGGAAGTGACTCTTAATAGCTCCAGCTCTCCCACTTGTCAGGCATAATATCATGTCCATCAACATCAGGGAATGCATTTCCATGAATATGAGGAACCATATCAGCTGCTGTGGCTCTGGTTTTGTCATCGTTAATACCTATTTCCTCATAGGTTTTATGAGTTGAAAACTCTTCAGAAGTAGATTACTTCTTAGTTTCGTAATAAAAACATGGTTTATGAGTGTGTAAGAATTTAAAAACAGCTTTGTACCTTCCTAACAAAGCCTTTACAAGTAAAGTATTAAGGAGTAGTGTAACAGTGATGGTTCATGGTAGTATTTTATATTTTTATGTCAAAAGATGAGTAGGATCGACCTTAAAAGGTGAAGTGCAAGTGTTAACAATATTTAGGTCAGTCTGCATTTGATTTTTAGAGTTGCCATGTTGGTAACATGGGTCATTTTGACTTAAATATAGAAAAAGGCTTAAATATCTGTTTTACTTCTGCTTCCTCACTTGATCTGATGCATTAGCTCATATAAATCAGTGATCAAGTGTGTTAATTGATATCAGCTGAATCCTCTGACCTGGATCTTCCAAATGAACTTTAATAACACCTAGAACTATGAGGCAAGGAGGTAACATATTTTAGCTTAATTTCTGACACTTCCAGTGCTATTCATGGCAAATGGAGACATAATCCTCGTGGCAGGGGGTTGGACTAAATAACCTCTAAAGGTCCCTTCCAACCCAACCCAGCGGTTCTGTGATAAGTTCTTCACAAGATCGTACACCTGGTAGCCAATTAAGTTGCTTTCATTGACACAGTAGATACAGCCATTCATTCCCTCTATTTTTCTGATGGACTATTTAATTTCTTTGATCATCACCCTATAAATCATAATTAATGTTTCATTTCTTCACTGTGTGAGTCCCTTGGAAAAGCAAGAATTGATATCTGTAATTTAACTTGGCTTCCTAGTGGTATCTTTCCATCAGTTAAGCAGCTCAGGTGCACACTGAATTTTGGGGCAATGCGCAGACTTTGCAGATTATGCCCATTTGTAATGTATATGCAAAATGCAGCTTAAATTTTGCCAATTTTGTGAAAAGTGTGGTCAGTTGGTGAGTAAAGTTTGACAACAGAAATTTTTCTGGTTTGTCCTAAGAGTTGGAATACAATTAATCAGGTGACATTGTGTATTTTAAGGAATTAGGATCTATAATCTTCATTGTCTCGAGGTGATGCCACTTACTTTCTGCAGATGTCTTTGAACATAATTGCAGCCCTCTGAGACCAAAATGTGTATTTCAGTATGAACAAAGACTGCCCATATCCAGTATAAAAATATTATTTAAGGAGAAATAGCCAATGGGGGTTTTTTTTCTTCTTTAATTTCAGTTACTGTTGTGCTTTAAATTTACGTTTTTGTAGCATAGAAATATTCAGCCATACTTTCTAGGGTCATTAAACTTGTATTTAGTAGGTGTACCTCTGGGATTGGAATGAGTGACAGCTCATAAAATTCAGAGTCATTGGAGACCTCTGTATATGATTGACATGAAAAGCATTGAATTGGTTGATTTTTAATAGTGTTTTTAGAGGCTCAAGGCATAAGGCTATGCATTTTTAAACTGGCTTCTCTGTGTAAAACACCCATATGTTTGTTTTGTTTCACAGCAGAATCATCTGTAGCCTTTAAAATAACTAATGGGAAGAATAAAAGGGATACAGTATTATATATACAGATAGTGTATTTCCAGGGTAAAAAAAAAATAAAGGGAAGAAATTCCCTTCTGGACGGTGTTTTTTTCATTATTTTGAAGTGGATAATTGTTTCATTATCTGAATGCTATGACTTTTGTCATTCACTTGCTTGTTTTTCCCTATGAGCTATTAAAGCAGAAGGAGGCTCTGTTCACCTACAACCCTCTGTAAGATTCAGTGAGTCACTGGGTTAAATGTTAGTGGTGTGGGTGTAACACATGCCTAGTGCTCACACCCCGAGCAGTGGCACAATATTGGTTTTTCATCTGCAAGAAAGATGGTGTTTATATGGGGAGCTCTTGTCCAGGCCTGTGACACCACATATCCCTTCTCCATCTCTTCTACCAAAACATCGAGGTGGTTCTTTGTTTTCACTTAAAATGTGTTTCCACTCTACCCTTGGTTCCTTAAATATCACAGTGAACAATGAGTGTGATGGAAACTGACGATCTGTGTGGTGAGGAATCGTGGCCAGATGCTTGAAAACATCTGTATATGTAAACAAACTCATGTCTTATAAAGGTTGTCACCCACTGAAACATCAACAGAAGCACTTGTTACTGCAGAGTATCGTGACAGGGAGCTGAAACCTGGTTTCAGGTGTTCTACTGCCCTTGTGCTGTTTTGGTTAGTCCGAGTTCGTGAGAGATGATAAGCATTTGGAAATAAAACCTGTGTGTTTTCTCACCCAGCCATCTGAGATCTGTGCTGCCAGAGACTGCAGAGCTGGTTGTTCATGAAGTCTCTGTAAGAATATCTCCCTTTATTTATGGGTAGATGTGGTGCCTTCAAAAATGCGGCATTGATTTTAAAAACTGCTGTAGTAGCAGTTGAATAAGTAGCAGAATATATTAAAGGGTGTGTCAATAGGGAAAACAATAACATTGTTAAGCATTTTTATTTTACTCTTAAAACACGGAGAGATGAGATTTCTGGAGCAGGCTTGATGCATTTTGGATTAAGATCGAATTTGCCTCTCTTAGTTCATAAAATCCAACGCTGCTGCTTGGGAAGACTCTACAAAACCAATGTAAACATTAGACTCTTTTTGTATTCACTGTGCAGTGCCCTCCAAACACCCTGTCTACGTTCTTCAGTCTAAACTGGTCTCCTGGGATACTCTTTTCTCTAACAATTCTCCTCAGACTCCACTGAGACTCCTTGCTGTAGTAAGCGTTACACCTGGGACTAAAGGTTTGCAAGATTTGTTCTTGAATTGAGATGCATAAAGAGAAGTGTAGGCCACAACACAGAGAAAAGGAGGATGAGAGAAATCATGTTGTCCTTTTTGAAATGGTATTTTTTCATTTTAACACACTTTACATTCAGAAGTGTTAAGTGGTAGTATAAGGGATGAATTTCCTTATGCACAGGAAAGGCATATTTTAGATTTTGATGGGTTTTTTTGCTTCATGTAATGCAGAAAATTATGCCTTTTGGAATTTGAACCCGTGTTTTATGGCCTGTCCTACCAAGTAACTTTACAGAAACATATCATCTTAACTCAGTGTAGATTTCTCAATTGTTTGTATTCTTGACATAAAAAAATCTGTTGCCTTAATATTGATGCTACTCTCCCAGTAGTTGTAAACAAACTATAAAATTTGTTCCTACTGGTTTTCTAGTTATCAGAAGACAAAATATAAGAAAATATGTAATGTCTTTATGCTGGAAAATCTCACTTTTGTGTAGTTGTTATGCAGTCTCAGAGCTGCAATAAATTCGTGAGGGAAGATAGAGCATAGAGGACAGAATAAGAACTGCTGTAGCTACTACATATTCATCTTCCTTCTTGGTGAAGTCTTGCCATGCTGGCCACAAAAAGTGTTGCAACTAAAGCTGGTTTATTTACTATGAATACTAAACAAGTGGAAGAGCCAAAGATGGAGGAAGAATTAAAATTGCATGTCCATGGCAAACTATTTATAGCAAAAGAGAAATCCCCCTCAAAACAGACGCCCATCAATCTTCCTGTATTCCATGCAATTTCCCATTTTCACAGTCAGGCATCTTAATGTCACTGCAGTCAGGTGTGGAAAACTCAACTCATTATTGCTTCTGCAGCTTCATAAAAACACTTTCAGTTCAAGACATTCATCTTTCAAAGACATACCATTTCACTTCATTTCATGTATTGCCAAAGGAAAAAAGTAAATTACACCTGCCTAAAAATTTACTGAGAATGGTTACTTAGCAAAAGTTAGTTTTTATTTTTTTCAAGTTATGTCACTTAGCTAAAAAAATAAGCTGTTGAAGAGAAGTTTGCAGTTTGCATCACACACCAAAAGCCATTTTGCTTTGAAATTTTGAAATCACTGCCACGTCCCAAGACAGGCAAACAATTTCACACAGGATTTACTGCATTAAGACAATCAGGTTTATACACAAAGATGAAAATCTGCTTGCTCATCAAACCACAGCACAAAAAATAGCCATTTTCAGAACTCTCACCAATTGCCAGACATGATTATGCTTTGGTACCTACTACATCCATTTGGCTGGAGAGGGATAAGGAGAAATTTGAATCATCTATTGAATAATATTGTTGAAGTCATAGAGTAGTGTACGTCTTTTTATTGCAGTGCAAGGAATTACATATAAATGTCTTGGCTTTTCAGTAATGTTGATCATTCCTGCTGCTCTCCTGTTACTTTCAGGGTTAGCATTCATAAATGTTGCTCAGTGTACTCTGACAGGCCTAAATCAGATGAGATAATGTTCTGTGTCAAGTGATTCCACCAGTATTTAAGTTGCTTTTCCCCACCACTAAAAGTACAGTTCATTGCAGAGAATGGTGGAAGGACACCAGTGCAAGATAAATCTGTGACCTGATTCAGGGTGAAATTAAGATGTTAGTCCTTCCTATTTGCATGAAAATTACTCAGTCATGCAAGCCACAACATTAATGAAATACAAGGCTGTGACTAATGGAGTCACTAGAATTTATTGTACTTTCCTTTGTCCAAACTCTCTGATTTTATCCTCTGTCAAGAGGGGTCTTGTTCTGCAGTGACTGTGCTTTGCTGTGGCACCTTGTACAGGGTCAGAGCAATATTCATCCACGATTGTGGTTCAAACCTAAGTCAACCAACCTTGTGCATTTATCAAAGCTGTATTTGACTTCTTGCTGAGCCCAAAAATAAAGGGATCTCTTCTTCACTGCTTTCTGAATGAAATAGCTTGTCTTTTTTATCATCAATGGGAGATACTGATACAGTCACATCTGGTATATCTGCAGTTCAATAAAGACAAAAATCATTAAGGGAAAATGTATTGAAACATCCTGCTGGGATTTTTTTTATCCAAATGATGCCTACGTGGTGTTGTCTTTGCTCCCATGCAATCTGATTTTGGAAGGAAAAATATTATACCTTCCTGAATTTTAAAATAGTCAGTGAGTGAGGTTGCTTTGCAGTCTTAGCATCAATATATTTTATTTGATGTACACTTAAAAAATTCCTTAGTGCTGAATGTCTAGTCTTCGTAGGTTGCTTCTCTTTTACCGTGGGCAGTTTTTGTAGTGCCCTGCTTGGTTTGGGCTGGTACAAATAAAGGAAAACTGGTACAGTTGGATGTCTCCCGTACTGAAAAGTCCTTTGTAAAACAGGTGAGAGAAATCAGATAGTTTAAAAGCACAGTTGATGAGTAGAAATGGGATTTTTTAGTAACTTGTGGGGACTTTGCAAAGGTGGCAAAATAGGATAGTTAGATCACTGCTGAAAGTGCCTTAGAAGAGATCAATATATGAACACTGTTCCCACTGGAACTGAAGGGAAAATTCTTGTAAGTAATAATAAGAAAATTGATTTATGTGATGGCAATGGTTTCAGACCACAGCTCTCAGGCAGCCCTGTAGGAATAAAGCACTGCAGTGTTTGGTGAGAAAGTCCAAGTATTGATTCAGTCTGATAAAATATTTTTCTTTATCTTTTGAGAAGTCCCAGTACATCGATGATATGAATAAAAGTTTGGTATTTCTAACACGTCGGGGGTCCCAACAGACACAATTCTGTTTTGTTACAGAAACTATATTCTGTCTCTGTCTTGTTTGCTGTTCAACAATGTATGTGAACAGAGAACTACACACAGAGGCAGGAAAGTATAATTCTCTATTTTTCTGAGGCTTAGTATACTGAATAGGTATCATTGTATCCATGTCTCTTGAGGAAAAAAAGCATTGCAAAAACTTCTTGGAGTGTTTTTTTATGCGTGCAGCCTCCTACTGACAGCTGCAGAGAGAAATGTCTTCTGGCCTTTTTATCCCTTCCTCTTGCTATGTGCTTTTCCTATCAGCTACCCCATAAATATTTTGCTGTAACTGGCACAGAGGATGAGCCTTGCTTGGGACCTCATCAGGAATGAGACACAGAACTGGGTGATTTTAAGGCAGCTGGAGGCTGGGTCTGAATACCAATCATCTTGTTCAACTTCAGAGCTTCACAGCCCCCCTTGTGCTTGGATTTCAGTGATATGCTTAGTGTTTCATGACCAATTCATATTTATTCAATCTGGTGCCAAAGTTCATTCTTTGTTGTCAACAGTTTGTATTTATCCCTGATCCTCATTACAGATTTCCCTTCCTGTCTATTCCCTTCCTTTGCAAAGGCATAACCATCCTGCACATCCCTGGGCTCATCTCATTATGCAGCATGTATCACTCACGTGCTAAATAAGGCACTTCAGATTTCCAGGTTTGGCTGAAGATTTCTGTGAGAGTCCTCATTGCACAAGGAGAGGTGAAATTCCCTGTGGTGGGTGTTAAGATTGCATAGGTCCTGAGGACAGGATAAATCTCATTTCTTGCTAAATTTATCCTGATAGATACTGCTAAGTATCTAAGGAAGGGAGAAAACCATGATTATCCCATGCTCATGCTTGCT
The DNA here is from genome assembly GCA_013396775.1 of Cephalopterus ornatus. Lineage (NCBI taxonomy): Eukaryota > Metazoa > Chordata > Aves > Passeriformes > Cotingidae > Cephalopterus > Cephalopterus ornatus. The sequence goes on along the minus strand of VZRE01008999.1, from coordinate 51,174 downwards.
CTTTTGCCATTTAAAATATTTATTTGGGGTATTTCACAGTAAAACTAACACAGGTTTTTCATGTTCTAAGTAGATGAGGAAGATAGTGGTGCAAGGAATTATGGTTTCTCACTTAAAAAAAAAGACAGGTCTACTGTAAAGCATGCAAGACACGCTGACAAATGAGGTCTGAAATTGTAACTACGTTAATTACTGTATTTGGGATTTGAAAACAGAACGAGTTAGCCAAAAAGAGCCTAGACTGCACTGGTGTTTCTAAAGTATGTAATCTGACTTACAGAGGCTGATGAAAAAAAATCTCTTTTGTGTATGACAGCAAAGATTAGCATAAAAATCACAGATCATTTTTTACAGTATGATTATCACATTGCAAGATAACATGGGTTTCATCTTTGTGATCCTTAACACTTTACTTTGGTTCTTCCAGGGAGCATTACTATTTTTTTTCTTTTTTTAAGGGAAAGCATAAATTGCTTATGGGTGGATGTTTAAGTGTTATACAGTATGGCTTTAAACTTTCCCTGCAATTAAAGCCTAATCCAAAACACTGAAGCACATTATCAATTTTATGCTTAACTGGAGCATTTTTTCAACAGGTCTATTCATCTACTTAAAACTAAGCACATGCTTAAGTGCATTGTTGAACCGGGGCCAGAGTTGTTATGATGAAGAAAAAAAAAACCACCCCCCAAAAAAAGTCTAACAGATAATATTCATATTTTTGGGATTAAAATGTTCATTTCAAGGAGAGGAAGAGCTTAAATATCTATTATCTGCAGGCACAGGTGAAAGAGGCAGCTGCTGAGGACACGGCTGTTGACAGCTATGGATTGCTGGCTCTTCCTGGCACAGAGGGGATGAGATTGATTATTCCAGTATTCCCTGCAGATCCCACTGAATGGGGAGGTCAAACTGCCGGGAGCAGCAGCTACTGCTGGGAAGGGTGGTGAGGCTGCCTGAGACGAAAGGGTGTTTGCTTCCTGAGGGTAAACTGAGGAAGGAGCAAAAAAGAAAAGGCAACAGGCCACTTCCAGTTCCATGCCCAACCTCCCCACAGACTGTATTTTTCTTAAAAGAAAACTAAAAAGTAAAACTTCCACTTGAACCTTCTCCCAAAATATTTTTTTTTGCATTTTAAGTTTGGCCAGTGCTACTGATCATCTCTGATGTTTGCAGTTAATGCTGTTTCATTGTTTGGGGGTTTTTTTACTGTTACAAGTCCTGTGGGTTAAAATTGCTGCTTTTATGGCTGTTTTGCTGTTTTGCAGACAGGTAGTGACACCAATAGCAGCGTGGTGAATTATTCATAGAATCCCAAAATGGTTTGGGTTGGAAAGGACCTTAAATCTCTTGTCATTCCACACTCTGCCGTGGGCAGGGTCACCTTTCAGTATCCCAGGTTGCTCCAAGCCCTGTCCGACCTGGCCTTGACTAAGCTTTTGGTGCAAAAATCTGTAGAGTAAAATATTGATCAGTAATATTAATAACCATTAATCAACAGTATTACTAGGACTCAAGTGCTACCAGGTACAGCCCTGAGCAAAGCCTGGCTTAGGAGGAGCAGGATTCCCATGTGAAACCTGCAGGTAATACTGGAAATCAAAGCACTTAATATAGGATAGTCTAAAAGGAAAAGGAAGATTGTCCTTAAGCCAGTAGATGTTGCATTTTTTACTTTTCCTTTGTGGTCTCTTGCTTTTTTGTCCCTGAACTGAGCAAAACAGGTACACCCTGGCACCCCTATAGGAATCCTCTGGCTTTAAAGTTAGGTAGGTGTTAAAGTGCTCTGTAACATCAGGGAGTCTGAGCAAGGAGAGGAAGAGGCCATTGTGTTGTAAACAGTGCTATGGAAACCAGTGATTTGCAGAAAAAAGTGGAAGGAGGGGAGTAAAGAAAATAGAATCCCCTCTCCTCTTAATATTTAAATCATAACTGTGATTAGTGACCATGCTTCCTGTATTTGTTAGGTAATGTGGTAGGCAAATATAATTGTTTTGAAACTGCCAGAAATCCCTGTGTGTTGTTGCATGCCTTGTCCCTGAGGTAAGAGTGCTTATATGTACAATTATCTACTGAAAACAGCTGACCTCATGCTCATGTATCCTGAGCTATTTTGCAGATTGCCACGGTTCTCATACAGACCAATGTATGTTATCTAATGTCTAATTTTTAACTTTTCACTTCTTGGCCCATGTTTGGCTGTAACACCGCAGTCCTATTAATTACAAAGAATCTATGTCTGTGTTTTCTTTGTTTTGCCTTATGGGGGGGGAAATTAAATGTTAGGGAGGTGAATTAGTTTTTTTTAATTTTTTTTTCTTTCATATAAAATGTTAAGTGACCTGTGGCAGTTTCCAAAGTATTTCAGTGGATTCTCTGCTGTTTAAATTGGACTTTACATCATTTGTTGTAGAGACACCTGCTGCCCTTGTAATGGTTAAGTGTATGTGATTACATACAACTCACTTTTCAAAAAAATTATAACTCTACTGTAAAGGTTTTATTCTGTGCTGAAACTTGGCATACAGGCTTTTTGACTAGGAATAAATTATTCCAAAAAAAAGAAGTGGTGAGGAAAGGTTGGTCATTCTTAAGGGCTCACTGTGCAGTAAAAGCAAACTGATTTTACTGACACATTTATCTGTTTATGCCTCCGTAACTTGGAACATGAGAGTGAAATAGTGCGTTTGTTCACTTTTTCTGCCTTTAAATCTCAATTCAAAAGCTTCTCCTTAGGTCACTGGTGTAAAAGGACCTGACTTTCTTTCCTAGTACTCCTGAATATTTCCCTCTATCACAGACAATTTGATTAAAGATTGCTCAGCAAGGAGCCCAGCTGGTTTTCAACCAGAGAAGAGGCATTCCTGGATGTAATCTTGGAAGATTCATTTAAGGCTGTCCCAGTTTTGATCTCTCTCAAACCTGCTGCTTGTGGAAACAGCAACAGTTGCTGTTCTTTCTTGTTAGGGTTGGCTTTTATTGGTAAATATTTCCCCTGGTACTGAAATACCTGGGAAGGTAATCACTGCTGATAAACACTTGTTTTATGTGGCGTTTTCCCCTTTAGAAAATGGCTGTGCGTTTTCCAGCATCTTTGCTGGAATCACCCCGAGCATCTATTTGACAAAAATCCTCTGCAAACCAACCTTCCTGTCTTTGTAGTTACCTTTTACTAGGAATGGTAGTATAAATAAAAATTGGGGGTGGGGTTGGGGGTGTAATTGTGTGAATACAGGAAACTCTTTTTCCAAAGCAGCATTGTGTTAGTTTATCTACTTGGTGCCAGAAAACAAAATCTGAGGCAATTTTAGCACACTGTAGTACATAGAGGGTAACAGTCAACTAAAAGTGTTGTCTCAATGGGCAGAAACTAAAGCAAGTTGAATTTGTACAGTCAAGTTAACAGAGTGAAACTACAACAAAGTCTGCTCTACCCCTGAAATAAGCCATCTGTAGCTAGTAAAGTGTGCCCTTCTCCTTTCCATTTTGTTGATTCACCTCAGGTTTCCCTTGTTTCTGTGAAGACTGTCCTAATTCATCCTGGTGTTTTGTGAATTATTTGAAGGGGAAACCTTTGTGACTCAGTGAGATGCCGAGGAGACTGGTGTTAACAATTATAAATAAAGTAATAATGGTGGCAGAGATATTGCGTTTCCTCCTGTGCTCCATCTGCCTCTCAGAAGGTGAGATGTGCTTGAGTGGGGAAGGGTTGTGGGTTGAGGACCCACATGTTGGGTGGGACCTGGGAAGCTGGTCCTGTGGCTGCATCCTGGAGGCTGTGGGCAAAACCTTGGAGGGATTATCTCCAGCCTGCTTCTCATCCCTGAATGTGACTGACATTAATGTACAGCTTTGTCTTCATGGTAATTTAGTAACTAGCAGCAGCACCAGCATTGGTGACTTTTCATCCAAAGTCTAGACTGGCTTTGTTCTCTCTTTTGTGCAGGAGGCAGACACACCTTTTTTTGGAGTCTTGTGGTCGTGTGATGAGTGCTCTGGCTGTATGTTGCTCTGCCTAAACAATCCCCAAAATAAGCACTCTTTTTTTCTGAAGCTATGGTTTAGGAAGTAAGACACAGGTGTACCCACCTCCACCTGTGGAAGGGAATAGTGAGAACACATTTGTCCCTCATGAGCTTAGTACCACCCTGTAGGGTTCAACAGATACAGGCTGTCACACAAAAACATTAGATGGCTGTATAGAATGGCTTCCTTACAGTCTTTAAGAAGATTAAGTGTTGACTTTTCTTCCTTGATCTGAACTTTGTAGAGGGACACCACAAAAAGAGAGAATGTGGTGAAAGGCCTCCTAATATGACCCATAGTAAATAGGTTCATTGAAAAAAATACAGGTGAAAGTGAAGATATGCCACCCCCATCCCTTTGGAATGGGGCTTGCAGAATATTTGTCATAGAGCTTCCTGAGACAAAAATTGGTAGACTTAAAAAAAATCTCCTGGGCTGAGCAGTGGGTGAGCCCTGGAGGATGGTGGCTGTGCAGATCCCGACCAAACAAAACATGTAAATGCAGATTTAACCTTCAAATGCCTGGGTAATTCCACTGGCTTCTGTGGTAAGTGATTTATTGGACCATGACCAAGAATGCAGTATTTTTGGAAAAGTAACCCTTGCCAGCCTATTTAATGCCTGCTTTAACAGATTTTCTGGGTCAGTTTCCTCCCTTTGTGTCCCCAGTGCTCGTTGTCCCCTTGGGCTTGTGCTTTGTGCCATCAACCCACCAGCCATGAACTGTGAGCCCCCCAGGGCACCACTGGTGGGAGGGGATGATGCACACCATCATCTGCCATGTTCTAAAGGTGTTGAACTGTACAGAAATATCCCACATCCTTGTGGAGCAGAGAATTTGAAATTATACACATTAAAGTCAAATGTAGGAAATGTCAGGTGGTGGAAATAGAGGAGGTTTTTTTGTTTTGTTTTTTGAACGATTAATACTCACCAAACATCATTTCATTCAGTACTGAAAATCCTCTGCACCAGGCATTGCTAGGCAGTCAATAATTCAGGAAGACAGTGTTTATACAGTGAAAGCTGGTGTAAAATACAATTTGCAAAGCTGCAAACTGGACTGAGCTTCTGTTTACATTAAATACATAAACAGCAGAGTGGTTTGGGCTATATTTCGTGTGTGTCACACATACAGAGCATGGCCCAGCTCTTGTGTGTACACAGCCCACACGTAAATATTTCCCATTAATGCATTCAGTTAGCAGTGCTTTGTAGGAAATCAAGTGCCCATGGCCAAAGACAGTGCACAGAGTGCGTGGATGTGAAGTTTATGTGACAATGATAATGGATCATGTTTCCCATTGCAGATAAGGATACTTAATATTTATATAGTGCTTTCCATTTTAAAAGCATTTTAGAAATATTAATTAGCACAAGCCTATCAAGGGAAAAATAATCTAAGGCACAGATTCCTGTAAGTGAGAGATGCCTTGGGAAAGCAGTAATGGCAAAAGAGACTTAAAAGTAGTAAATTACAGCAAATTAGGCATGAATTTGGAATACTGATTTGACAGCAATGAAGACCAATTCAATTTTAGTCTAATAAGCAGAGGTCTTCTGTCACTGAGGATGCTGAAGTCTCATTAGCAGAGGGATATTGACAGCTGGAGAGATGGAGAGAAGAGCAGCATACATGGGAGAGGTATTTGGAGCCCGGATTTATAAGGGATGGTTTTAGGTTAAATACATACAGGCAAGCTAAAGGACAACAAAGAAAGCATTTGATAAGGCTTGAAGGGTATCAACATGGAGCAGAGGATGTAATATGAGGAACAGGATTAGAAAAAATGGCTTGAAATGAAAAAGAGCTTTTGGACAATATATTAACAAATTGTCAGTTATATTTATTGGCTTGCAGAATTGTATTTCCAGAGCAAAATGAAGCAGCGTCTCTTGCTGAATTTAACAGTGTGCTGCAAAAATATTAGTAGTGAGGAAGAGTTCTTCCGGAGGAAATAGATTAGTTTGGCAAACTCCACAGAGCTCATTTCTCTTCACAGTCCTTTGTAAGGCAAATAAAGACCTCTCATGTAATACTATATTCTGGAAACCAGTGTAAATATAGAAATTAATTAGCTTGTGCATGTAAGAAGGCTAGTGAAACTCTAGATCTGTTTTCAATAGATCTACAAGCACTGAATTGTGGCAAATTTCTCTTTCAATTGTCAAGGCATTCTGCCCCTTTGTCATGCACCTTGTTTTCCTAGAAATTATTTCTGTAGATAAAATGCTTGTTCTCCATTGACATTATGTAATTTTCTCTGTGTCTCTTGCAATCACGCTTTAATATTTTGGGATTGGCTGAGCTGAACAGAGTCTAAGTTGGGGTTTCATTAAGGGTATCAAGGCAACCAGTTCAGATGACACTTATTTTGATGAGTGATGTCTCCATCCACATTAGGGAGTAGTTTCTGCTGAAATGAGCTGCTCTGATTGAAAAACTCATCTTTGGGCTATAGAAAAGGAACCCTGCAGTGTTTCCAGTACATAATTCAGTGCAGAGAGGACATGTGCTGTGTGGCTTTTTCAGTTTCAACCACAGCATTTCATAGCATGTGTGCATCTCTTGTAAGACAGCACTACTGAGTGTATTTTTTTAAAGAAGTCTGCTTATTTCTTTATTTGTGAGCATTTTGTTTAATTAAATCTTTAGATTTTTCCCATATCCTCTGTGGAGTCAAATTTCCAGCTCTTGTGGAGTGTGTGAGATGATGAGGGGTCTGGAGCATCTCCCTGATGAACAAAGACTGCGGGAGCTGAGCCTGGTAACTCTGGAGAGGAGAAGACTGAGAGAGGATCCCATCAATCCACACAAATATCCCCAAGGAGTGTCAGAGGATGGTTCCAGACTCAGTTCAGTGATGTCCGTTGACAGGACGAGGAGCAAAGTCCATAAACCAGAACACAGGAAGTTCCCCCTCAACCTGAGACAGAACTTCCCTCCATGGAGGTGGCAGAGCCTGGAACAGCTGCCCAGGGCGGGTGTGGAGTGTCCCTGTCTGGAGACATCCCAGACCCACCTGGGCATGTTCCTGTGTCACCTGCTCCAGGAGACCCTGCCTGGGCAGGGGGTTGGGCTGAGTGACCTCCAGAGGTCCCTTCCAACCCCAAATATCCTGGGATTCTGTGATTTACAATTCTTTATGATATTAAACTGAGTGCCTTTGCCTCTTTGAATCTTCCAACAGGCTCCTGCTACCAGGAGCCCTGCTTTCAGTAGGATTATGAATGAGATCCCATCCAAAGTCCCTTTTTTTCTTTTTTATTCAATGCACAAGATCCCAGTGTGCAGAGTTACTGGAAAAAAGCTTGACTTGAAGCAAGTGCCATCAGAGAAGGCTTGGAAGTTTAAGACCTGTTGGTGTGAGCGACCCCACTGACAACAGACAAGAACAGTAAAGTATTAGAAAAGAAGGAGAAGAGAGAATTTTTTTGTCTGTCCACTAAAAAAAAAAAAACAAAACCAACACACCCAAAAGAAAACCCAGTAACAGCAACAGAAAAAAAACCCCAAAGCACTGAAAAAACCCAGTAAAAAAAAAAGCACCGGAAAGGAAACAACCCAACTACATTGCTGCTGAGGCATAGTCTGTTGTGGTTGTCCTCCGAACAGGTCTTTTTCCACACCTCCCCGCAGTTATGGGGTAGGAACATTGCTTGGTGAGATGGTTGAAGGCAAAGCCATGTCAGACTTCCCAGGGGATGCCATTTTACAGCCGTGGTTTGGTGTTGCCTAAGTTTCTCCTGGAGCTTTAACTTTGCTGGAAAGCACCCAAAGCTTCTTTCCTTTCTCAGGCTCCTTCTATGAAAGCTGTGGCTGGTGGCAGCAGGAAAATTCCATAAATTCATCTGTTTCGGCATCGGCTGTGCTGACACGAGTGCAAGTTTGTGCTTTTTCTGCTTCCAGTAGTTTTACCAATGCACCAACGGGATGCAAAATGGGAAATAACAACGAAAACCAAGCGCTGTTTGCATTGCTGCATGTGCATTGTGCTGCATGCACCCCCTGGCTGATTTACTGCCTCCACGTTTCACTCTCAAGGTTAAATTAAGTCATTATCTTCTGAATGAGGGGGTTTTCTGTCAGCTTAAGATGTTATTTCTCCTCTAATGCCTATGGCTAAATGCACAAGAAATTTAATGGTGGGTTTGACATAGCAGTGAATTGTTTTACAGTGGTTTGACAGTCCCTAACAGATTATATAACAGTTTTCATTCATTTAATTGTAAAATTCATTACAAATACCTTTCGTTATGTAGAAAATAAATGCTATGTGGTTGATTTCCAAAGTTTTAAGGCTTTAAGGACAGAAGTTAATTTTTCAAAGCTTTTCCTGCTCTTTTCCAACACTCTAAAGAAAACATTTTGTCTTATTACTTTGCTAATTTCCCTGAAATATTGAGTTGTGGGATAAAGCTTTGCTTAAACAGCTCCAGACCGTGCACTGTGTTAATGTGGATAATTTTGGGAGGAGCAAACCGTGTTCCAGTAAAAACACAGCAATAAAATTTGCAACCTACGACTTCCATTTGATCACCCGGATTCTTTGGGATTTGATTCCCAGCATCGCAAATTGTGTCAGTAATTGATAGTTCATTGTGCTGCCATATAATTCATGGGGGGTTTTGTAGTTTTGTGTTGGGTTTTGTTTTTTTTTTTTCGGAAACCACAGCAGAGGCATGACTGCCTCCTGGCCAGGGAGAAAGGACTGATTAAGCAACAGGAACTTGGATCACTGAACTGCTTCTTCATGCTGGGCTCTCACACTCTTGGCAGGGCCTGGAGTTGGAGGAGTTTGTAATCCTGGCTCAGCTGTTTGTGTGCTGTAATGTGGAAAACAGCATCGAAGGGAAGGTAAAAGTAAGAAAAGTCAGGGATGGAGGGCTGTCAGTGGACAGGAGAGCCTGAATTACTCTCTGTAATGCATCAATTAAAACAATCAAATATTACCAGATATATCAAATCAAATAATCAGTAATCAAATATAACCATCATGATACCTTTATGGAAAATTAACGCTAATTAACCCAACTGAGCTCAAAGTGCAGCCTGTATTTCAGTGATCTCCTCAACTAAAATACGTGTTGCTTGCCATGTCATCAGTACAATGAGATAGTTTGCTGCTCTGTGGATATAGTTACATCTTTAAAATGAGGGTTGTTTTTTTTTTTGCCCCAGTCATGTTAAAGTATTATTCCATAAGCAAAGAAATAGTTTATGTTCAAGTCAAACCTGGTAAGTACCTACTTGGAGTTAGTCACCACTAGCCATGTTAGTAAGTGTTGTTTTCCAAAATCAGTTCTGTCATTTTGGGTTATTTTCTGTGTGCTGTATGTCAATGGTGTTTTTCTTGACAGAAAGCAAGACACGCTCCTCTCTGTCCTAAAATTATCTGTTTAAGCTGGAAAATAACATGTAAAGATGAATTGCTGTGATAAAACATATGCAAAGTTATTTTTATGTCTTTTGTTGAGATAACTGTAGTTCTGCTGGAAATTTCCATTTGACTTGAAGCCATGACTGTGCAGATCTCAGGACTTGCTCCAATTAATTAAATACTCCTTTGACACCCAAGTATATAAAGACGTGTTTGATTTGGGTTTTTTTAGATTCTTCTACTAAGTTTCTAGCAGCACAGAAATTCAAGCCTGAGTGATCAACTTACTGAAACAATCAGCCTTAAAAGTAAAAGATTGTCTCAAAAAGTGCTCTTTATTCACCTTATGGTTATTGGTTTAATATTTACCTCTAGACTGCTTTTAGTGTATTCAGCCAGAAATACCCGTTCAGCTTTGTGACGGAAACTGAAGAATCTGGGAATAAATACTGTCCTGTCCTAGCAGTAAACAGAACAACTCATCTGTTCCCCTCTCGACAAAGCTCTTCAAAAACAAATTTAAGTTGGTGCTTACTATCCGTATATTTTGTCTGGCAAACATATAAATTCAACATCTGTCTTTCCTTCATGTATTAGACAGTTCCCAAAAAACTGTCATATGTATCTGGTGTATTTTAAAAAGGAAATTTTAATAGCTTTGTTCTCTGGTGGAGAGGACACTTTTAAAAGCTTGGATACACAGGAGAGTATAATCTGCATTTCAGGTGCAGTGTGTTGCAGTATTCATGAATATTGGGTGTCAGACTTATGCTGGACAATGCCACATACTATTCTGATTTGTAAGCTTTTTTTTCATGTCTCCTCCCTAAACTCTGAAATTAAAATTTGAGAGAGACCTGATGACTTTCTGACAATGTATGTGGTTTAGTCTCTGAAATAGTCACGCCTAAGAAAGACCAGAGCACCACTGGTGACAGGAACATTGCACAACAAATTTCAGGAAGGGCAGTGAAGGTTGCTAAGCATTTTATCTGTTGTGAGTAGGAAAAACGCTGTATGTGGATGAGTGTAATTAGGTCATCGTTTTGTGTACCCAAAGCCCTAGTTTCCCAGTGTTTCTCAGAATTAACATGGATGTATATTTAATGTGTATCTTTGATTTGGCTGAAAAACACAGCCAGGCAATTCCCAACTGTCTACACACAGTTATATGTATATATTTATATACATGGCTTCATAGACATAGATTATTCCAAGGAGGATTGGCAAGGACATATCCTCCTGAAATTTGCTCAATAGCCTCCAATTTCAGATACAGTGAGATTGCCAGGCTCTGAAACACACCTTTGATGCTGCAGAGCACCCTGAGTATCTGTCACATAAGGGACAAATTCAGGAGGCCTGTGGACCACAATTTTTTCCTTGAATTTCTTATGGAGGTGGGATATTGCAGGATGCAAATGAGTGCTTAGAGCCAGAGGCTGCAAGAATGGCTGGGCAGCCACTTAGCAAACTGCCTTCAAGATGTGTTGGAAAAATCTGTTTCCAAATCTCTCTTTTAAGATTGTTTCATTTCTCCCTTGGATGACAGGGTTGGAATTTGGCCTTGCAAAATAGTTGTTAACGCAACGTGCTTTACTTATTTGTGCTTTTTTTTGCAACAGCAACAACTTTACCAGGACTCTTCTCTGTGTGGTTTTTCTCAGGGGTAACACCTCTGGGATAACAGATTGTGGAAGGGGGGGAAGCGTTCCTGAGAAGGAAGGAGTGGTAGAGACCAACTGTGGTGTCTCTGCCCTGCCCAGCTGAGGGGAGGGTGACGGAGCAACTTTGGTGGGCACTGGGGTCAGCCACCACAACATGCTTATTCCACACTGGATTTTTAATTTCATTTTATCCCCCCACCCATAACCCTAACCCTAAGCCTAACCACCCTCCCCCCT